>SJYC01051773.1:0-18459 GCA_006408675.1 Madoqua kirkii
TAAATGGAATTGTTTTAAAAATTTCTCTAACAGTTTAATGGTAGTATATACAACTGCAACAGATTTCTATATATTTGTATCTTGTATATACAAATAGATACACAAAAATATACAAAATTAAATATACAAAATATACAAGTGTATTTGTATCTTGCATCTTTACTGAATTCATTTATTAGTTTCAATAGTATTTTGATAGTGTCTTTAACATTATATATATATATAATCATATATAAACAGTGACAGTTTTAATTTTTGCTTTTCAATTGATTATATTTTATTTCTTTTTCTTTTATGATTGTTGTGGCTAGGATTTCCAATACTATGTTGAATAAAAGTGGTAAGTTCAGTTCAGTTCAGTCGCTCAGTCGCGACCGACTCTGCGATCCCATGAACCGCAGCACACCAGGCCTCCCTGTCCATCACCAACTCCCAGAGTCTACCCAAACCCATGTCTATCGAGTCGGTGATGCCATCCAATCACCTCATCCTCTGTTGTCCCCTTCTCCTCCTGCCCTCAATCTTTCCCTAGCATCAGGGTCTTTTCAAATGAGTCAGGTCTTCTCATCAGGTGGCCAAAGTATTGGAGTTTTGTTAAGAGTGGATAGCATTGTCTTGTTCCTGATCTTAGAGAGAATGCTTTCATTTTTTTTTTAATTGCTGAATATGATGTTGGTTGTGATTTTATCACATTTGATCTTTATTTTTTGAGGTGTTTTCCCTCTATACTCAGTTTGTTGAGAATTTTTATTATAAATAGATGTTGAATTTTTTTTCAAAAATTTTTATGCCTTGATTGAGATGATCTTATGGCTTTTATTCTTTATTAATATGGCATGTGATATTGACTGATTTGTGGATATTGAACCCGCTTTGCATCCCTTAGATAAATTCTACTTGATCATGGTGTACAATTCTTTTAATGTATTGCTGAATTCAGTTTACTAATATTCTGTTGAAGATTTTTGCATCTGTGTTCATCAGTCATTTTTACAGTCATTCAGACTGTAATTTTCTTTTTTTCTAGTGTTCTTGTCTGATTTTGGTATCAGTGATGCTTACCTTGTAGAATGAGTTTGTAAGCACTCCTTTCTCTTTAGCTTTTTGGAGTAATTTGAGAAGAATGGACATTAATTCTTTAAATGTTTGGTTAGATTCTCCTGTGAAATTGTCTAGTCCTGTACTTTCGTTTGTTCAGAATATTTTTTATTATAGATTTAATTTTATTACTGATAATTGGTCTGTTCATGCTTTCTATTTCTTCCTGATTCAGCCTTAGAAGATTGTATGTTTCTAGGAATTTATCTATTTCTTCTAGGTTATCCATTTTATTGTCATAGTAATTGCTCGTAGTAAACTTTTATGATCCATTGTGTTTCTGTCAGTTATAATTTTTTTTCATTTCTGTTTTCTTTATTTTGTATCCTCTCTCTTTTTCCTTGCTGAGTCCATTAGGTGTCTACTCATTTTGTTTATCTTTTCAAAAAATCAACTCTTAAAATCTTTTTAAGTCCTTAGGCCATTTATTTATGCTTTGATTTTTAGTTATTTAATTTTTATTAATTTAAATAATTTTATTTTAATAATAAAATTCCCTGGCCTCTAAGCAGGAATTTCTGATTCTCTAGGTCTGAGAAAAAGCCCCAGCAATATGTACTTCCTTAAGGTAAATTTTTGGTTAAAATATAACACACAGAAAAGTTTACAAAATCACATGTATATAGTTTAAACAATTGTCACAAAGTCTGTACACTAGTGTCTCACAAAACAAGAGATAAGCTATCACTAGCTGTCTTTTTGCCCCATCCCAGGCGTTAACCTCGCCAAAGTAATTACAATATTGACTTCCACTCCTCATGGATTAGCTTTACCATTTGTGACTTTTATATAAATGGGTTCATTCACTGCATATTGTCCCTGATTTCTTTTGCTCAGCATGGTGTTTGCAAGACTTTTAAGTCTTTTTGACCTGTGGTGATAGTTTGTTCATTCTCATTTTTTATAGTATTCTATGAGTATACCATTATTTATTAATCCATTTTGTGATTAACTTTAAAAATTTTTGTCTGTTATGATAGCAATGCTGTGAAAATTCCTAGCGTGCCTTTTGGTAAAATTATGTATGTGTTTCTGTTGGTTATTTTCCTTGAAGTAGAATTGCTGGTCAGATGGTATGCATATATTTAGTTTTAGCAGATACTGCCAAATAGTTTTCCAAGTGGTTCTACCAGTTTATACTCCCAGCAATAAACAAGCCTCCAGTTGCTCCACAAACTTGCTAATGTTTTGTTATATGAATATTTTCAATTTTATATGTCTTGGTAAGTAATAGTGGTATCTCATTATGGTTTTAACTCGTTTGCTTCACAAATGTTGAGAATCTTTTTATTAATTTTTATCATTTGGTTATCTTTCCTTTGTAAAGATGCTGATCAAATCTTTTGCCTTTTTTTCTAGTGGTATCTGTCTTCTTATCAATTTGTGTGAATCCTTTAATTGTGTGTGTGTTGCAAATATGTTCTTCTACACTATGACTTAATTTTTTACTCCCTAATAGTGACTTTTGATTGACAGAAGCTCTTAATTTTTATGTTTTACCTTTTATTAATGCTATATGTTTCCTATTTTGGAAATATTTGCCTATCCCAAAGTTGTGTTTTCTTCAGAATCCATATTTTTAAAAAGCTCCATGATCCTGATTCATTACTAGGTTTAAGAAATTCCAGTTTTGAGAAGTTGAAATCTATTAAATAATGTTACATACCAGAGGATGTGTTTCAGGTCTGAGTTAATAATAGTGAGGTTTGGTCCAGTGTCAAGAATGTCTTCCCTAAAGCATTAAATAAAGGGAGAGGATTTTAAAAACAAGGTTCAATATTAAGTTCTATGAAGGACGATGAGGTGGATGCAGAGTCAGTGAAAAATAACCAAGTCAGATTGTTGTGTCAATATAAAAATCTGTAAGCAGCATCCAAATTTCAGGGCCATAGGTTAAAAGGGGAGAGGGTTACTGGAGCAGAGCCCAGTGGGAGATCTTGGGCCTGAGCACCTCAGCTGTGTCTAGGTGTGTCCTGTGTGACCTTCACAGTGCATGGTTGATCACCTCACCTTCTCAGTGTCCTCCCTGTCTGCTCTGATGTGATCCTAGATCTACTGCTGATTGGCCTTCTTACTCCATTTTAGAAAGTGATTCTCTTGTGCTATTAAAGAGAAATCCCTGGCTAGTTTTCAGTAGGCTAGGCTAGTAAAATATGTTATAATTTGGGAATTAAAAAAGCTAGCTTTCCATCCCAACTTGCCCACTTACATTTTTCAATAAATTCCTAAGTTAATCCTTTTCAAAACAAGTAATATGACCTTTGGAGCTACTTCTGAGACCTCAGGCTGTGGAGTCAGACTTGTTTGGTTCAAATTCTTGCCTGTGATCTTCTGCAAGTTACTTAATATCTCTGTGTTTTGGTTCTCTCATTTATTAATTAGAAGTAATAATAGTATATTTTCCTTAAGGTTTCCATGAGGATTAAACGAGTTAATATATGTAAAGTACTTATAGTTTCTCACCCATAGAAAGTACTCAATAAATCTTAAATTCTGTGAGCTATTAATCGGTTCATAGACTCTAAGCCTAACAACTACCTGATTTAATAACATCTGAAATATATTTTTCATTCCTTATAACTAAAAATTGTATCAGTGCACAATTAAATTGTTATATGTTAAAGTTATATAAGCCGTATATCCAGAACTTCTCAAATATTACTCATATATTTTGAATAATTTAGTCTCTACCCCTTGCTTATTTATAACTTGACCCCAGAGATCGACAAGTACTATGCAGTGACTATTAACTGACTTTTAGGACTTACAGGCCTGAAAATTGCCAGAATCTAAGAGAAGTCATTATCAGGGAAATTCATCTTAACTACAAAGGACAGTGAGATGCTCCATATCAGCATCAAAGAGCAGTGATTGTATGCTTGTCCTTCTTCAAGTGACCAGTGACCCAGGTCTGCATTTTGGCAATGTAGGACACTATGTAGTAAGAAACTAAAGTGTTGATTCCAAAGCTACCAGGAAGGTGTCACCACATAAAATCACAACTACTCCCCCTGATGGCTAGTGTTTAGACTTCCACTCAGAGACTTAAAAATTCCAATCATTTAAAATTGCTTCCTTAGAACATTTATAGAATGTCAGACCTTAATATTCTCTAATATTTTCTGAAAGTACTTTTCCTAAGGGGTAGGGAAGAAAGTCTTAGGACATAATCTCAAAATGAAAGTTGAAAGGATACCAGAAAGTTGAGGGGGAAATATAGGAAGTTACACTGAAGGCCAGTTTTGCTTGGTTTTGTAATTCTATGTGAATCTAACACTGGTTATCTGCAAACATGGATAACAAGCATATTCTTACCTTAGTATAATATCTAGAATTGACAAATAATCGTTGTCTGAGCTGGGGAGCTTGTCCAACTCAAGAATTATTTGATCCTTTCTTATGACCTGTCACACCATGTGATAAGAAAAATGCACTCACCCTACTTCACTGATTCCAGCATTTGAAATTTGGAAAATCAGAAAAGGTGTAGTTATCGCTACCTAATTCAGATCTGAATTATAAACCCTATTTAAAATGCCAGTTTTCAAAGGGAATTTCTTTAGGAGAATGCTAGAGAAAATGGCTGTCCCAATGAAAGAATGGCCGGACTCTGTAGTCAGGGAAGTGATCTCTTTTGTCATGGTGGTTACACTGGAATCCTTCATAGCGCTCAAAAGTCATCAACAGAGCTCATTCCTGGCAAGCCTGAAGTTTTCTCTGCCCCAGAGAACTACTTTCTAATTACTGAAAACATGATATGGTAGAAACAAATCCTGTTGGCTCCAACTAAGCATATAATTGATTGAAAAGTTCAGTCCTGGTGTAACTGTAAAGACACAGAGTCTGTGGGTCTGTTGCTGGGAATATGAGAGTGGGTGGGGGCCAGATTTTCTCCTCCTTGTGGGATGTGGGAGTTAAATTTCATGTCCTGTCTTTGGAAATTAAGAACTGTTGATATTCAAGGACTAGTAAAGAAACAGCACTTCCAGGAACGGAAGAGTATGTAGGCTAATTGTATCAATATGGCCTCCTGCCCGAGGGCATTGGCTGCCGCAGCCATTTGATATGACTAAAACTTTAAAATAGCAGATGAATATTTACTAGATGGAAAAAGTTTATCCTGATGGCCAGTTCCACTCTCTCGGTTGGAAAGAATGTTGGCTTTTTTCCCTGGGGTATGCATAAGATGGAAAGTAAAATGGGCTGTGTGAAGTGGGTGGGAGAGTGAGGAGGAAAAAAAAACTCAAAGCCGCCAAACTCAGATAGGGTCACGTGACCAAGTGGAAGAGTTGAATGTCCTTGAAAAGCCCGGATGGAGGATTTTTCTCAGCCATTGTCATGGTGTGCAGAGGTGCTGAAACTCTCAGCTGTGAGATGCGGACAGATGCTCAGCGTCACTGGCTGTTGGTATTTCCTGGGGTGCTGGATCTCAGCTATTCTCTTGGTTTGTCTAAACATGGCAAGAGCTCCTGGGAAACATCAGAGTCTATACGACTTAGCCATTTGGACTGTGAGTCCAAGATATGTTTTTAGCCATTATAGTAGCATATTGTATTTGCAGAGCAGAGCCCAGTCACCAGATCAGAGAATGTCCGTTGCTTACGGCATCATTATGACGTAATCACGCACTCTTCCTTGGTCAAGAGAGTTATGGATCCCTGGTCTGTGCTCCAGCTTTCTGATACTCTGCCATCATCTGTGTAGCATCCCAAGGCTAAACTGCACCCCTGGATGTCTTCCCTGAATGGCATCTGGTCTTTGCCCTGGGAACAAAAGCAAAGTTCTGCTCATTCCTGCTTCTGCAGTTCCACTATGCTTCTTTCCCACCTCTTTCCAGCTCATTCAGTTTATCTCATGTCATTTCAGCAGGTAACCATTGAGTCATGAACAGGGACCTGACTCTGGAAACACAAGAAAGACCTGTAGTAACATCCATCTAGTAAACCTCAAGTTTCTTATCTCTTAGTATGTGGACTTATTCTTCAGAGTTGCTAGGTTTGGTTTTTCTCCATGCCACTCAATAACTGTGTAGCACTGGGCAAGTTACCTAACATTTCTGTGCCTCACTTTCTTCTTTTTATGATTATTAGGAGGATTAAATGAGCTAGCAAATGAAAGGGCTTAGAATAGACCCCATTATACAATAGGGTAAGTGCTCCATAAACAATATCTGTTATTATCCTCTTTTTTTTTTCATTGTCCAGTATAAGGCCTTGTTTGATATTGGATATCTATTTTCACTTTATTTACATGTGCAAATTTTATTATGTTTTGCTTCTCTCTTTTGTTGTTCCAGACATGGTACCTTAAAATGGCAGCTGGCTGTCATACACTTTGAGGAAGAGAATCATATTTTTCACTCTTTCTGTATACTACACAGCCTTATCTATCAAAGCCAGACATACAAAGGGTAACCTCAAAACGCTTGTTAATTGAGTGAAGTTTTAGTAAAAAGAAAAATCTCTTAGTGATAGCTTACATTGGAATGTCCTCAGTAGAATGGCCCCCGTACTTAGTAGTTGTCTCCATGTCTTTCTCTAATAATCTGTCCTACCTCTCCTAAATATTCCTTCTTCCAATCCCTGAGTGTCTTTCCCCACTAGATAGAACCAGTGTCAAGGAATATGCTGTACCACATTGATACATTTGGAGTTATCTTTAAAGCCATAAACCTGTCCTTATGGACTTCCAGGGCTTTCCTTTCACAACCAGTGTAGTCAGACTCTCTACGTCACAGTCATTTATCTTTCCAAGCATATATCTAGTTTCCATGTGCTACTGCTCCAGCTGTTACATTTGGGAGGTCCTAATAATAATAATGTACATGGAACTTTGATGCACCAGTTGCCTGAAGTAGTCAAAGTTACAGGCAGATGGAAATCATGCTGAGGTTTTAAAATTTTGACCAGAATCAGTGAGTGGTCCAGGACTTATCAGGTCCTCAAACTCCATGTCAAGTTCCCTTTCTTCTATGCCAGTCTGTTTCTTCTGCAATTGACACACTGAAATTGTAATAAGTAGGAAAACAGCAAGGTCATATGTCTGCAAAATGACATAATCATCTCTTAAAATGAGCCTTGCCCAGAAAACAGTCTCTTTGCCAACTTGACTAGCCCTAAGAAAAATTGTTTGGGAGTCTTAGAAGGTATCTCCCCCAAAAGAATGTTAGAAAGTGTGATTTCCGAGTCAGGATTAAGAAGAAGAGGCCTTCACCTTCTCTGGGGTTAGAGGCAATAGAGTTATTTCAGAGAAGGGACTTCTTCCCTCATCAGTGGAAGTGTGACTGGTATGGATGACCTGTTATCTGCTCTCTGTTCTGGCGTATAAAGAGCCATTCCTCTGGCATGAATATCCACAGCTGTAGCACACAGAAGGCTGAGAAGACATGGTCAGAGACCACATTCATGTTTCACAGAGTACCATGAATCCAGGGTAGGGAGTTATGCTGGACAGAGCTCATCCGCCCCCTGCCTCCGTTTCCTCCATCTTTATAATTGTCCTGACTCTGGCCACGGTGGCCTCCCTGCTATTTCTATGGCTATGGACCCAAGTAGCTCATCACTGCCACCTTGGCAATGTTGTTCTTGTACACTTACAAACTGCCTTGGTGGGATCTCGTTTCCTTGGCTGCTTCTCCAATAGGCGAGAGTTGTCCTGCCCTCCCCTCCCCTCCCCTCCCCTCCCTGAGAGCACCGGGCTTCCATGAAGCCAACTTTGACAACTGAATGGAAGGGACTGCAATGGGCTCTTCTCTCTTCTGCCTCCTGTTCTCATAGGGCCTCTCTGCCCGGTGGGCAGTCAGCTATGTTTCCAATCAGCTGTCTAATGCACAGCTTCACCTTTGCTCTTCTTTTTCATGTGTTACATTTCCCATTTCCCCCACACTATTCAACAAAGGGGCAGCACATGTGAGTTTTTGCTTTCATTTCTGCTACTAGGAATCAAAGTACAGAGACACCAGACAAGGTCAGATCCTGAAATAAAATCATTAAACCCCATTCACTCCAACCCAGACTGGCTGCCAACTCTACCACACCACCAAAGGCCTTCATGTCACAAAATCTTCATTTCCTTTGATTTTTAAGCATACAAACTGAGATGTCTAAACATAAGCACTTGGCTTCTGTTTAGAGAACATCTGTTTGAGAACCGTCCCTATAGGAGCAAAGCATGCTCTATCTTCTGGGACAGCTTATTACATCTTTCATTGTTTAGTACTCAGTTGAGTCCGACCCTGTGGACTGTAGCACACCAGGCTTCCCTCTACTTCACTATCTCCTGGAGTTTGCTCAGACTCATGTCCATTAAGTTAGTGATGACATCCAACCATCTCATCCTCTATAATGGCTATTTTCCGAGTCAGGATTAAGAAGAAGAGGCCTTCACCTTCTCTGGGGTTAGAGGCAATAGAGTTATTTCAGAGAAGGGACTTCTTCCCTCATCAGTGGAAGTGTGACTGGTATGGATGACCTGTTATCTGCTCTCTGTTCTGGCGTATAAAGAGCCATTCCTCTGGCATGAATATCCACAGCTGTAGCACACAGAAGGCTGAGAAGACATGGTCAGAGACCACATTCATGTTTCACAGAGTACCATGAATCCAGGGTAGGGAGTTATGCTGGACAGAGCTCATCCGCCCCCTGCCTCCGTTTCCTCCATCTTTATAATTGTCCTGACTCTGGCCACGGTGGCCTCCCTGCTATTTCTATGGCTATGGACCCAAGTAGCTCATCACTGCCACCTTGGCAATGTTGTTCTTGTACACTTACAAACTGCCTTGGTGGGATCTCGTTTCCTTGGCTGCTTCTCCAATAGGCGAGAGTTGTCCTGCCCTCCCCTCCCCTCCCCTCCCCTCCCTGAGAGCACCGGGCTTCCATGAAGCCAACTTTGACAACTGAATGGAAGGGACTGCAATGGGCTCTTCTCTCTTCTGCCTCCTGTTCTCATAGGGCCTCTCTGCCCGGTGGGCAGTCAGCTATGTTTCCAATCAGCTGTCTAATGCACAGCTTCACCTTTGCTCTTCTTTTTCATGTGTTACATTTCCCATTTCCCCCACACTATTCAACAAAGGGGCAGCACATGTGAGTTTTTGCTTTCATTTCTGCTACTAGGAATCAAAGTACAGAGACACCAGACAAGGTCAGATCCTGAAATAAAATCATTAAACCCCATTCACTCCAACCCAGACTGGCTGCCAACTCTACCACACCACCAAAGGCCTTCATGTCACAAAATCTTCATTTCCTTTGATTTTTAAGCATACAAACTGAGATGTCTAAACATAAGCACTTGGCTTCTGTTTAGAGAACATCTGTTTGAGAACCGTCCCTATAGGAGCAAAGCATGCTCTATCTTCTGGGACAGCTTATTACATCTTTCATTGTTTAGTCACTCAGTTGAGTCCGACCCTGTGGACTGTAGCACACCAGGCTTCCCTCTACTTCACTATCTCCTGGAGTTTGCTCAGACTCATGTCCATTAAGTTAGTGATGACATCCAACCATCTCATCCTCTATAATGGCTATTATGTGGTTGTAAAATTTTCATGCTGCTAAGTTACTTCAATCGTGTCTGACTCTGTGTGACCCCATAGATGGCAGTCCACCAGGCTCCGCCATCCCTGGGATTCTCCAGGCAAGAACACTGGAGTGGGGTGCCATTTCCTTCTAGCAGGCTACAATTGTCCTCAGCCCACTTGGAATTTCTATCCTTTGGTTTAACCATGCTCTCAAGAATCACAGAAACCATTTTTTAGCTTTGTAAAGTCAACTAGCTACCCTGATCCCTTCAAAATTTCTGGTCTCTAAAAATATTATCCCCAATTTCTTCAACTGCTCCTCATATATTATTTTTTTGAGCATGCTCATAACTCAATTCTTGGTTTTCACAAACAGTTTTCCAAGGCTTCAAAATATATGTGACCCAAAGATAAAATATGGGGCCTCTTGAGAGGAATAAAATGAAAAGTACACCAAGACACTTTTTAACAGGGTAAATGCCCTTTAATTGGTGGTATGTGTGAGCTCACACGAGGGCAGCAAGTCGGGGACAGAGGGTGCAGTGGGCAGTAGTCTTTCCTGAATCTTTGGTTTAGGTTTGGGAGAGAAGGCTGAGTGTTTATAGTCTGTAATGTACTTCTTTTTTTTTTTCTCCCACAAGGAAAGTGTATGTGGAACTAGCTCTTAAGAAGTAATAAGCATTGTGGTTCAATCTCAAGAGTTTATGGTCTTATAAATCAGAGCAGGAAGCTGATATGAACTGTGAGAGATTAGGGCATGTGTAATTTAAATCATTCACTCTGAGTTAATCTTGATAGTGGGAAAGGCATACATTCTTCCACAGTGAGATGGTAAGGAATAAAATTTTTTTGTGCTGAAGGAAAGTAGGATGTTAATTCTTCCCCATCCTCGGTATGTGGATGCTTTGGGTACATGGGAGCAACCAAAACAGCATGCCATGACCTTGAAGTCCGTGCTTGACATTCCAGGCTTGGACACCAGCCTGTCAGAAAAGTTCTCCATTTTACCGTGTTTAGAGACCGATCTCTGAGTCCTGTGCCCAGGAGGGGACGTGTGTAAACACGGCAGAGTAAAAGAGCCCTCATTCACAGCGTGAGACATTTCCTTGATGAGTTGTCCACACGTCTGGTTTATATTTAACTGCCTCCTGCCATCACAGCATATTAGAAATGAAACTACCCTGACAACCAATGTAGAGACTGCATATATCCCAGCTGATGAGACATGTCAGTCTGGTGTTTTGCATTTTGAATAAAGGTCTTTAATGACTGCAATGTAGCTGGCACTTGTTAAAAAAAATAAGGACCCACTGACTAACTTTGATGATGGGAAAAATATATATATAATATAACCACATATATGGGGAGAAGATATATATTAAAAATCTCTAAGTCATAGATTATTTTCTGAGCACCTTATATGAAAAATCTTCTAAGTTTCCTGGGATAAATGTTAGATTCCTCTCCATTATTCCTGAAGATGTTCTTAGGACTGTTGCCAATAGTTTAGAAACTTGGGTGGTGGCCTGATGATGACTGGTTTGACCAAGTTATCAGCTCTCTGCCCCTGGCATCCCCAGCACTGAGATGGAACCCTCTCTCTGGCCATCAGTTATGTATTCTGTCTTCATATTGCTCTTTTAGGAAAATCTTCCCATGAATAAAAAAGTTGTTTACCTGAAACTCATGATATTTGTCCAGAAAATATCAACAGAGATCAAATCAAGTCCGACTCTGGTTTCCCAAGTCACATGGGGACTTCCAGAAATCAGGGTAGGAGCTGTGGACAATTGCAGTTTGGCTCAAGTTTAATAAGATCTCCATGGCACAAGAATGCTCCAGCTGACATCTGACTTAGCTACTCTTCCAACCTCTGATTTATGCCCTAATCCAGTACATTCGGCCTAGCTCTTCCCTGTTCTCTGATTTCAATATAGAAACTGTGTCCTGTTGAATCATTATGGTAACTGAGGAGGTCTGTTCTTCTTTTGCTTGTTCTAGGCTGGTTCTTTTCTGAGAGACTCCTGATCTTCCTTTGCTCCATCTCCCTTGTTGTATCTTGACTTTACCTTTCTTTCCCAAAGAAAATCACATCTGAAGGATCTGCAGTCAAATGTTACTTCATGAAAAATGAATACAAGGCTTATATAGCAAGTCCATAGAACTTTTGTTGAGTTGAACAGAAAAGGCATCAGAACTCACTTCACTGAAGGGTTACCCTAGGCAGTTCAGCCTCTTTTTGTCCAAAAATTCTCAAAAACTAGGACCTCACAGTGTTGGCTGGTTCCATCATTTTTTCACTGGGTGACTCCGATGGTTAAAAACTATTTTTGATTATTAGCAGAAATCACTTCCTTGTTTTTCTGACTGCAGGACTAATTTTTCTACTTGGAATTATGCAGAAATAGTCGGTTTTCTAATTCCACAAAGCAGATAGTATGTAAAGACAGTCCTAAAGCAGCAACTCTCTTCCTCTCATCCTTTCCACTCCCTTCCTATTAGGTCTTTAATGGCTGCAATGTAGCTGGCACTTGTTAAAAAAAATAAGGACCCACTGACTAACTTTGATGATGGGAAAAATATATATATAATATAACCACATATATGGGGAGAAGATATATATTAAAAATCTCTAAGTCATAGATTATTTTCTGAGCACCTTATATGAAAAATCTTCTAAGTTTCCTGGGATAAATGTTAGATTCCTCTCCATTATTCCTGAAGATGTTCTTAGGACTGTTGCCAATAGTTTAGAAACTTGGGTGGTGGCCTGATGATGACCTGGTTTGACAAAGTTATCAGCTCTCTGCCCCTGGCATCCCCAGCACTGAGATGGAACCCTCTCTCTGGCCATCAGTTATGTATTCTGTCTTCATATTGCTCTTTTAGGAAAATCTTCCCATGAATAAAAAAGTTGTTTACCTGAAACTCATGATATTTGTCCAGAAAATATCAACAGAGATCAAATCAAGTCCGACTCTGGTTTCCCAAGTCACATGGGGACTTCCAGAAATCAGGGTAGGAGCTGTGGACAATTGCAATTTGGCTCAAGTTTAATAAGATCTCCATGGCACAAGAATGCTCCAGCTGACATCTGACTTAGCTACTCTTCCAACCTCTGATTTATGCCCTAATCCAGTACATTCGGCCTAGCTCTTCCCTGTTCTCTGATTTCAATATAGAAACTGTGTCCTGTTGAATCATTATGGTAACTGAGGAGGTCTGTTCTTCTTTTGCTTGTTCTAGGCTGGTTCTTTTCTGAGAGACTCCTGATCTTCCTTTGCTCCATCTCCCTTGTTGTATCTTGACTTTACCTTTCTTTCCCAAAGAAAATCACATCTGAAGGATCTGCAGTCAAATGTTACTTCATGAAAAATGAATACAAGGCTTATATAGCAAGTCCATAGAACTTTTGTTGAGTTGAACAGAAAAGGCATCAGAACTCACTTCACTGAAGGGTTACCCTAGGCAGTTCAGCCTCTTTTTGTCCAAAAATTCTCAAAAACTAGGACCTCACAGTGTTGGCTGGTTCCATCATTTTTTCACTGGGTGACTCCGATGGTTAAAAACTATTTTTGATTATTAGCAGAAATCACTTCCTTGTTTTTCTGACTGCAGGACTAATTTTTCTACTTGGAATTATGCAGAAATAGTCGGTTTTCTAATTCCACAAAGCAGATAGTATGTAAAGACAGTCCTAAAGCAGCAACTCTCTTCCTCTCATCCTTTCCACTCCCTTCCTATCCCTCCCTCTGTGTGTGAGTACATGTGTGCATGCACACACACACACACACACACACACATATACACACACACAAACTCTCAAACAATTATCTATTGCTTTCTCCAGGCAAAATAAGCTCAATTATTAAACATATTTGTCATGTGATTTGATAAACTGTCATGTAGCTCACCATTTTGGTTGCTGACTTGAAACATACTTGATTAAGTCTTATTTCTATAGCCAATTTAGCAAAGAGGGTAAGAGTGAGAAAGAAGAGTTGGGGGACTCATGTTTATAGAACACCAAATTCTTCAAATATCTGGCTCAATTCCAGTTTTAATGGGCTCCTCCACCCTTGGCTTAAGCTACCCACAAATTACAGTTAAACCCAAATACAAAAAGACTTCATTGCTTTACCCTGACCCACTGTTAGTCAGGGGACTCATGGCTTCTCCTGCCATGATTTTGTTTCTCTCCTTGGATTTTCAGTTGTTGGCAGTCATCTTTCCTCTATAAGACAGTTGAGTTAAGTTCCCTTCTTTCTGTAGCTGGAGATCTGGAGTAAGAACGTTAGTCTTTAACTCCAGGACTGAAAACTAGAATTCATGTCCTAGGCACTGAGCCAGCAAGAGCTGCTGGACCCACTAAGGGGAAATATTTGGGAGTGGGGAGATGTGGGAGTTAGGGAAGGGTGTAGATTAGGAAAGAAAAATTGTTCTCTACTGGCCACATACTGGTTTTATAGAGATTTATTTCAGAAAATATTGGGTCTCTGATCCTCTTGTAGTTAATTCTTTTATGGGAATAGGAGTGTGGTGTCATGAAAAGTACTAAATTGGAAAATAGAAAACTGTCCATGAAACTTCTAATACATTGTCTTGCCTCTCATCTATGGAAAAGGACAAAGGCATAGACTGGAAGTTTTGTAAGGAGGTTGTAGTGCTAAAGCTGTATAATTCTAAGGTTTTAACACATAGGGTTTGTGGGATAATAAGGCAAATTAAAAGAAAATCTCCAGGACTGAGGCAGTTAAGTAGCAATTCCACATTAAAAAGCATTTGTTGAATATTTAACATAAGAAGGTATTAGCTGTTAATCTTTAGCCAGGTTGGTTTAAATATTTGACATTCAAATTAAATGATCATACCACATTTAATAATAAAGTCACTGTATGTTAAACAAATATTACTTGGTTATTAAAACCATATGTTGCTCTAACCGCATTGTGAGGGATTCACATGTTTTCAATAACCAGCTGATCTTTATTTCACATACAGCATAATGTACGTACTGTACTATGAAAAGTAGAGAGGCTATTTATGTCCACCCCAAGTGATTTTTTTAAGATAAATGTATTGAGTTTGACTTTCCTATTGATCCACCTACCTAATGATCTATTTACCCATTGTATAGGTGGTGTCAGTGAAGGAGTTTTGCTTGTAACAGTCTGTCTTCCTGAATTTTATCATGTTGTACCTGAGTTGCCTGAGTTGAATAGATTACAACTACTGCCAGTCAACCGTTCCCTTTGCCCAAGCAATACCAAGAAATTTTATTGAATTGATTCACAGGAATGCAAACATTTCTATTTTTAATGTCTCTCTGGGATCATAAAAGATATTGCTTCAAATGAAATATTTCCATTTCTCTTCTTCTTTCATTCTAGAAAAATTAGTAGTCACCAAATATGATAGTATGAATGAATTCTTGCTGATTCATTGAACTCCATTTTCTCAAGTACTAGGAATTTGTGTTTTAGTATGAATGTATTGACAATGTATTTGGAGACCTTATTTATACCAATGATGTACCAGTTAGAGGGCGGGGATGAGTGACAGAAAAATGCATCTATGTTAAGATATTTTAGTGTGTTTCCAGCTTACTCTTGGGTGGAACCTGCTGGGGAAGCCTACAGGATTGCAAGAACCAAGTATCTCATTGAAGTGCTATGCAAAAGCATGTTTTAAAATCTGCTAATCATTAAAATTCTGTGATGTGCATGAGGTTGGGGATGAACATACGTTTTTTGTTGTGTTTAACATTAGCAATGATGGGCACCAGAAAAAAATCTGTGGAAGGAGCTTTCAAGATTGTCTATCACACCTGCATTTTAAAGATGACCAGTAATCCAGAACTTTTAAGTTTTGCCCCAAAATCACATAGGTAGTTAGTCGTAGAATTTGCAGCCAAACCCAGGACAGATCATTCAATCTTTATACCATATTATATGGCTGTCAAAATCTGTTTGTCTTTTTAAATCAGAAGAAAAAACTTATTCTTTTTAATCAGCAAAGTGAAAGCAGTTATGTCTCGGTCTTTCCATTCTGTTCCCAGAATGACCTATGAGCACATTTTTCTGTCTTATCCCATCCTTGAAATCAGCTATCTGATGGTAAGAACTTTGACAGAAAGAGAGATCAACAATGACCAAGGATTGGTTCATCCTAGTGTCTTCATTTCTGAATCTCCTTCTTCTATCTTAGAGACCATATCCTCTGCTTTCTGATATTTGACTGTGGCCTAAATTTATCATGAATGTGGTCTCACTTATCAATTCTCTGAAGATGTAACACATGAGTTATCCCAGGACCTGAAGTCATTCTTCAAACTTAGGCTAAGTCTGTACAATCAGTGGATGACTCTTTCTAGAACGGTTCTTCCTGCAGATTTGAATCAAGCAAGTCAGCAACAGTATCAACTTGGTAATGTGATTGGAATGTCTGATAACTCTAGCATTTTACTCTTGGTACTGTTGAGTAGAACAAAACTAAGTCAGAATCTGTGTTGAAGGCATGTAACAGAGCCTTTAAATTAATTCATAATAATAATTCATCATCCAGAGCTTGCTGATTCAAAATAAAACTTAACAACTACTAGGATGATGAAGTTTCTTCTGAGAGAAAGGTTTTGATAAGGGAAAGTAGCATGTAAAAAGCAATGCTTAAATGGAATGAGAAGCATTATGAAATCTTTTGGCCAAACATACAACCTGAAACTGATCAAGCTTCTTGATCTAACTCAGTTAATAGGAAAAATGGGGGCAAAGGTATGTATTAAATAAGTACATAGACATAATCTTGAATGTGGGATATTTAGTGATCTAGTTAAATAGATCTAGACAAATGATCTAGCTTCTACAACAAATAAATTGCAAGTGAAAAAATCCTACAAGACAATTATAGTGTATGGACTTCAGGTACTGATTTAAACAAACCATCTGAAAACAAAAGCAAACAAAAGAATATATGAGATAATCAGAGGGATTTGAACTCTGACCAGATATATGATTAAATTAAGAAACTACTGTTAAGTTTTAAGTATGTGGTAGGTTGATTAATGGTCCCCAAAGACATCGATGTCCTAGGTTTTGATATTTGCTAATATGTTACTTATATGACAAAAGAGACTTTGCAGATATGGTTAAGTATTGACCTGAACTATGTGGGCAGAACCTAAATGTAATCCAGCAATCTTTAGAAATGAGAAGCAAGGAAGTCAATGAAGAAAATATGACTGAAGCAGATGTCAGAGTGATGTAGCCACGAAATTCCATTAGCTTTTAGGAGATGGAAGAGGAAAGGAATGGGTTCTCCTGTGGAGACCTGAAAAGGAACGAGTCCTACCTGATGACACCTTGAGTTTATCCCCCTTGAGATTCATTTCCAATTTCTGATCTTTAGATCTATAAGAGAATAAATTTATGTTTTTATAAACCACTAAGTTTGTGATAATTTGTTACAGCAGCAATAGCAAAATATCTCAGTGTAGCCAAGTGTACTGTGGCTGTTTTTAAAGCTTTTGTCTTTTACAGGTTCATATTACAGTATTTCCAGAGGAATAAAGAAAAGTCTTAGATTTGCTACAAAATAATCCAGTGTGTATGATGGAAAGAGCGTATGTGAGGGGAATATTAATGAAATAAGACTGGAGATGAGTTGATAATTTTGAAACTGGATAATAGGTGCATAAACATTTATTATCTCCTTGGTTTTGTATGCTTCTCTGTTTCCAAGAGTATAACTAAAGAGAATATGAAGATACATTTTCTAATTGATTCTTCCCAGTGCTGAATTGCCTGGTATAATCTTTGTCTCCCCTAATTTTTCTCTTACCCCTATCTCGATGTTCTAAATAAATAAAGAGAAAGTGTTCTGATATAATTTCTAATAGCCTGGAAAAGCTGATAGAAGGGTGGGGTAGGTAGTTATCAGAGGATAGCCAGTTCTTATTTGGATAAATCCATTGGACTTGGAACTCTATGGTGTTGATGGATCTTTCATGTAAATGAAAACTGTATTGAAGAAAAAAGATAGCAAATGGCACTATATCTGCTATCCATGATGGATTTATTTAATTTGGCATTTTTCTACTTTTATGACATATACTAGAAAAACAAAACCAGTCCCACTTCCTTTGTTTTGCCTAGATATGAATTTTAAGGCATATTATCAGAGCAATATAATGCCTATTTTGCTTTCCTTTACATGGAAAAGTTTAAAGCAGTGGTTCTCAGTAACAGCTGTAGGTCAAAATTAACTGTGGAGTTTTGATTTTTAGTATAATTTATAAGGTCACATCCAGAATAAAAATCAGACACCTTGAAACAACAAAGAATAAGTTTTTAAGTAAAGAAGTGATATAATCAGATTTTGTTATAGAAAGAGAATCTTTATAGCAGTGTGAAAGGTGAACTTTAATGAGGAAAAACAAAAAAGTCTCCAATTAAGAGATCTTTATAGTAGTAAAAGTAAGAAATTATGTGCAACTGAAAGAAGGCAGTGTAGGAGTTAGAAAACAGGAGATGAATTCTGAGAGATTTCTGAGATAGAAACAATCAGTTCAGTTCAGTCACTCAGTCATGTCCGACTCTTTGCAACCCCATGAATTGCAGCACGCCAGGCCTCCCTGTCCATCACCAATTCCTGGAGTTCACTCAGACTCAAGTCCATTGAGTCAGTGATGCCATCCAGCCATCTCATCCTTTGTCGTCCCCTTCTCCTCCTGCCCCCAATCCCTCTCAGCATCAGAGTCTTTTCCAGTGAGTCAACTCTTCGCATGAGGTGGCCAAAGTACTGGAGCTTCAGCTTTAGCATCATTCCTTCCAAAGAAATCCCAGGGC
>SJYC01051777.1:0-10233 GCA_006408675.1 Madoqua kirkii
GAACTCCAGGAGTTGGTGATGAACAGAGAGGCCTGGCGTGCTGCGATTCATGGGGTCGCAGAGTCGTACATGACTGAGTGATTGAACTGAACTGAACTGATGGGCTTCCCAGGTGGCACTAATGGTAAAGAACCCACCTGCCAGTGCAGGAGATGTGGGTTTGATCCCTGGGTTGGGAAGATCTCCTGGAGGAGAAGAAGATCCCCATGGCAACCCACTCCAGTATTCTGGCCTGAACAGTCCCATGGACAGAGGAGCCTGGTGGGCTATGGTCCATAGTATCAGAAAGTGTCAGACACAACTGAAGCAACTTAGTGTGCATGCATGGTAACTTAACATTTCATCTTTCAAAGGCTGCCAGACTATTTTCCAAAGCAGCTGCCCCATTTTACATTTCAACCAGAAGTATATGAGAGTTGTAATTTCTTCACATTATCCCTAATGCTTGTTATCATTATCTATCTTCTTTTATTATTATAGTCATTCTAGCGGGTGTGAAACAGTATATCAATGTGGTTTTTATTTGCATTTTTCTGATGGTTAATGATATTAAGCATCTTTTTATTGGTTTTTTTGGCCATCAGTATTTCTCTGGAAAATGTTTCTTTAGGTCCTTTTAAAAATACTCCTAAGTCCATGAAAATGCTACTGCTGGTTTTGACTCTGTGCCTGGCCACAGCAGGGCAGTGTAATGAATGAAATGCATGCCAAGAACAGGACCTGTGAATGATTGGGGCCTACAGCAGAGCTGAAATGAAATGAACAGGAGAACAGGAGAATGTGCTCATAGACAAAACAGCAAAGCCTGAGGAATAGCTTTTAGAACACTGTGATAGTCAGTTTTATTCCTATAACTAGGCTGTAGCCCTCAGTTATTCAATTAAACACTAGCATAGATATTTTGTTATTTAGTCACTCAGTCATGTCTGACTCTTTGTGACCCTACAGTCTGTGGCCCATCAGGGTCCTCTGTCATGGGATTTTCCAGGCAAGAATTCTGGAGTGGGTTGCCATTTCCTTCTCAACCTAGGTGTTACTGTGGCATAACACTAGCATAGATATTTTGTTATTTAGTCACTCAGTCATGTCTGACTCTTTGTGACCCTACAGTCTGTGGCCCATCAGGGTCCTCTGTCATGGGATTTTCCAGGCAAGAATTCTGGAGTGGGTTGCCATTTCCTTCTCCAACCTAGGTGTTACTGTGGCAGTATTTTGTAGGCAAAATTATCATCTACAGTTGTTTTAAGGAGATGTAAAGGGGACCACAGATGTGAGAGTTGGACTGTGAAGAAGGCTGAGCACCAAATAATTGATGCTTTTGAACTATGGTGTTGGAGAAGACTCTTGAGAGTCCCTTGGACTGCAAGGAGATCCAACCAGTCCATTCTGAAGGAGATCAGCCCTGGGATTTCTTTGGAAGGAATGATGCTAAAGTTGAAACTCTAGTACTCTGGCCACCTCATGCAAATAGCTGACTCATTGGAAAAGACTTTAATGCTGGGAGGGATTGGGGGCAGGAGGAGAAGGGGACAACAGAGGATGAGATAGCTGGATGGCATCACTGACTCGATGGATGTGAATCTGAGTGAACTCCAGGGGTTGGCGATGGACAGGAAGGCCTGGCGTGCTGTGATTCATGGGGTCGCAAAGAGTTGGACATGACTGAGTGACTGAACTGAACTTAACTGAAAGGGGACCACCCTAGAGAATCTGGGTAGGCATGTTTCAGTCAATTCAAAGGCTTTAGGAGCAGAATTGAGATTTCCCTGAAGAAGAAGCTCTTCCCAGGGACTGCAGCTTTGACTCACAAAGAGCTTCAACCTGCCTGTCCTTACAGACTACACTAGGGATTTTGGACTTGCCTAGCCAGCAAGTTGAAGGGAAAGCCACAATCATGTAACATGTAATCATTATGTATGGAATATATATGTCTCCTACTGGTTCTATTTCTCTGGTAAAACTGTGATTGATACAAATGCCAAGGAGCTCCTGACATAACTAAAAGGGTTTCTTGTTTTTCTTGGTACAAGAAGATATAGGAAATGTGGGTGATGGAAAACTGTCCTTTGTAAACAGATCTAACCCTGGAAAGATTGTGTATTTGGTCACAATTTCCTTTCATAACCTCACCTCCCAGATCACAGGTCTCCCTTCACCAGATTCCTATGTCACTCATCTTCTAATTCTTGACAGAAGCTGTAATTTTCAACTGGGAGCATTTTTACCCCACAAGAGACATTTGGTCACATTTGGAGACATTTGTGGTTGTCACGAGTGGATGAGGTGCTATTAACATCAAGTGAGTAGAGGCCAAGAATGCTACTGGACACCCTACAATCAGCTGGACAGCCCCCACGGCAAAATGGCAGTAGAGCCAGTGTTGAAAAACCTGGCTCTGTGGTCTCACTAAATGTCTCTTGGTCCATCAACTACCTAGAAATATTTAACGCCTCCAACGGTGTCTGCACTTGAAAAAAGACCACAGAGATCAAACAGTCTTCAAAACACAAACAAATTGAACCTATAAAACAAAAGTTCAAGTCTTCTCAAGGGAGATTATTTGTTTGGAACTGAATTTATCTACTGCCTCAAAGATTGGACCAGGTAGGAGGTCTGCATAATTAGAAACATTCCCTGAACTCATGATGTTGTTGTACAAAGACTTCCCTGGTGGTCCAGTGGTTAAAAATCCACCTTCCAATGGAGGAAATGTGGGTTCAATCCCTGGTCAGGGAACTAAGATCCAACATGCCGTGGGGCAAGTAAGTCCCCAAGTCACAAGCAGAGAAGCTTGCATGCCGCCATGAAGGCCCACCACAGCCTCAAAACAATGACCCTAATACTATCAAAATGCCTTCCTGAGGAGTGAAACTCTTGTTATAAACTGTTACACATGGTCTGATGTGTCCCCATTTATTTATAAATCTCAGTATGGGGAAGAATTACAGAGGTTATCAACTATAAGTGCAACTCATTTGAACACCACATCATATCATGTCACATGATGCCTTATATATCACATCATATCATGTAATAACACAAGGCCTATCTCATTCCTTTAAGGTGTTGATCAGCCTCAGTTCCTGGGCTGGGACATTTGCTACCTTCTAAAACAACTTGCTTTCTGTGCTGTGCTGTGCTTGCTGTGCTCAGTCGTGTCTGGTCCTTTGCAACCCCATAGATTGCACCCTGCCAGGCTCCTCTGTCCACAGGGCTTCTCCAGGCAAGAATATTGAAGTAAGTTGTCATGGCCTCCTCCAGGATCAAACCCTGGTCTCCCATACTACAGGCAGATTCTTTACATCTGAGCCACCAGAGAAGCCCAACTTTAGGAAGCTTCTATGTCCCTAAAAACAACTGTGTGCTAGAAATTTATCTTAATACTGAGAGTTAAAATTTGCTCTCAGTTGCTCTCATATGAGAGGTGGTTCACAACAGCTCTTTTTAAAATTGAGAATGTGGGCTGTGGTGGTAGATGGGATTGAAACTCTACACACAGGCCATGCAGCAGTAGAGGCTGACACTCAGGCTGAGTCCTGGCTGGTTCCTAATTAGGTTCTCATTAATCCTTTGATATCTTCAAAGTCTTGCTCCTGATATCCTGGCTTTGGCAAAGGATGGAGCATCCTTAAATTTTTTATCCTACGTGGCTTTGAAAGGAAAGCCTTTAGAGGCAGGGGGATGTTTCTGATCCCCTTACACTTACCTCATCAAAGTGTGTTTTCACTCTGCCTGTTTGATGTCTGAGAAGCCTCATTAGAAGCTCGTTTTATGAGCCCTGTTAAAAGAGTTTCTTTCCTATAGAAAGTTACATTTCACAGTGTATATACCCCTAAGGTCTCCAGAAGCTAGACACATTTGGAATTCTAGTCTCCAAGGCTCCAGATGTAGACAAGACTCTTCCCTAAGTGGCTCCCTAGTGCTGTGGGGAAACCAGGTCACACCTGGGGTCTGGCCTCTTGGCATGTGCGCTTCATAGGCTCTGCTTTTCATGAGGTCAAGAGAGTGATTCCACATTGGCACTTACAATCTGTGCTTTTCGTAACCTTGAATTCTCTGTCACTCTTTAAAGGCTCTAAAAAAAGATTACAGTCTTAATAGGTCATTGGACCAAGTCAATAACTTCCTGGCTCCTTCTTCAGAAAGGAGAAATGTTGGGAAACCAAAGTCATTGAAGTATTCATGCCTTTCCACTTATAAAATGGGGAAAATGAGCTTGAGCCAACTTCTTAGGATTTAGGATCAAAGTGATCAGCAACGCCATGGATTCTTCTTTATTTTGATTTTGTCGATTTGGTCCCTGGAGCTTCATGTTCCCCTTGGAGCCTAAAAGGGACTGGGTTATCCTAAGCAGCCCCCTATATCCCTCTCTTGAGGCTTTTCCCTAAGCAGCCCCCTGCATCCACCTCTTGGGCCTTTCCCTGGGATCATTCTTGTGGAGTTGCTCATCTTACGTGTATAGCTCCACTCCCTAGCATGTCATAGTCCTTAGCTGAATTTTTTAAAAAGAAATCTTCCTTTCAAAAGATGTGTGGTGGGTGAACTTTTCCCCATACAAACAACAAGTAATTCTAAATTTCTAGTGTAATTTCAGAGTATTAACAAGTATTAATAGTAAACTTCCTGCTGCTGCTGCTGCTGCTAAGTTGCTTCAGTCGTGTCCGACTCTCTGTGACCCCATAGACAGCAGCCAACCAGGCTCTGCTGTCCCTGGGATTCTCCAGGCAAGAACACTGGACTGGGTTGCCATTTCCTTCTCCAATGCATGAAAGTGAAAAGTGAAAGTCAAGTCGCTCAGTCGTCTTCGACTCTTCGCGACCCAATGGACTGCAGCCTATCAGGCTCCTCTGCCCGTGGAATTTTCCAGGCAAGAGTACTGGAGTGGGATGCCATTGCCTTCTCTGAGTAAATGTCCTACGACTGCAGAAACATGACTGTTGTAGACAATAGTGAAGCCAGAGATCAATGTGCTTATCTCTAGAGCACCTTTCTGCTCAAAGTTTTAAATTCACCTTCCAAAGGCTGTCTCTGTTTCTTAGGTTCCTGTGTAGGCTGTACATCTTGGATACTGTCATAGGAAATTGCATTACAGGAGGAGAGAAAGAAAAGGTTGGTACTGATTAGCTCATTGTTTCTTAACCTCAGTCAAACTTTGATCTTAGCACACCAGAGGAGAGGAAAATAAACTTACAACAGCAGCAGCTCTTCAACATTTGAAAGGAAAAGCACTAAAGTTGATCCTTCCACCTTGACTCATCCTGTGTCCCACATATTTGCTTCATTTCCTGGCAAAGCATAAAATTGTCTTGCACTGGAATCTTTCATCCGAGTAAGTCAGAATTCTCTACATAAACAAGTTTCCCAAGTCTTATTCTGTGCGTTCACAGAGTATGATCATTTATGAGCCAATTGGATAATACTTTGTTATCTTCAACCAACAAAAATGACTTCATCTCCATAAGATGTTGACATAATCAGTTCCAATTTTTCAAGTCTTCTCCAACTTTTCTTTCTCAAATTTATTTGTCTCCCATTACAAAAAGTATCCAAAAGTAAAACTCTGACTTAAAAAAAAATTTTTTTTTCCTCTCTGAGCTTATGAATTTATAGAAGTTTTATGTGTCCATTTGTGCCTGAGGCTTTCCTTTCTATCTTCACTCCACTACAATTTGGGCAGATCTTTACCTATACAGGGTCTAAAAAACAGCAAGTACTGAAAATATATTCGTTGAGTGAATATGCATCATCTTACGATGTTTTAAAGCAACAAAGAGCTAGCATTTTCAGAGATACTTATTAGTCTTGGGTAATTGCTTGCATGAATCAGCTTGGCAAACATTTATTACAAGTCTTATGTTTCTTATGTTTCCAGAGAAGAAAAATAAACAGAAACTAAAGCTTTATGTATTGATAATTTATTTTTACTTTTAGAGCTATTTTCCTCTGTTACCCCTCACAGAATTTAGGGGTTTTTTTGTTGTTGTTGTTTTGTTTTTGTTATTGTTATTTTTGGTGCCACAGAAAAATGTGGTACAAGTTATGTGTTCTGACTTTTTTTTTTCATGGAAACAATAACAGGCAAATGTTTGTATTCTGATCAGTCCTTTTTGAGGCTTACACTAGATCTCTCCCATCCACTCCTAGTGGATAAAAATAATCAGAACTCAAGGTATTGGCAGCAACCTGGGCTTTGTTAACCATTGATCTTTCTTCCATGTGATCCAGTGGAAAAGAAATCTTTTACATAAGAACAAAAGACTGGAACAGTGAACGTTCATCTTGTTAGGAGCTCTCCTTTGGTTTTCCTGATAGTATATGGAGTTAAATAATTTGATAATTTATAAAACTGAGGGGAAATGTTAAAGTCTCCTTCTGCTGACTTAAGAGTGTGACCACTGGAAGTCCTCATGTTTCTTCAACTTTTCATTTTCTGACTTTAAGCAGAAAGAGGCTTAAAATCAGTTACTTTATTTGTAAAATGTGAATAATGATGAGCAATGTAAGTGGTTAGGGAACTGTGCATCCTAGATGATACTGAGAAGTGTGGTACAGATAATCAGTAGAGTAGAAGGATGAGAACAGTGCTGATGTGATATTAGATAAAAACACATAGGTGGTACCTGAGAGTCAATGAAGTCTGGTGAGATTTGACATTAATAAATCAGGGAGAATCCATAAATCATTTCAAAACCATAAAATAACATTGCAAAACCAACACAGTGGTAAACATGTTGAACTTAATCTTGAGATGAGTTTTTCACCTGGGGAAGATATGTTGGTATGAAACATTTGTAACTGCGTAGCAGAAAACTCATCCTACTAATTCCCTTGGAACATATCAAATATTTCTCCCCAAATCCCATCAGATCAAAGTTTTCTGGGTATTTCTTTTAGGACCAACTGAATTGATTTGCAGCTGGTACTTGTTAGAAAATCAAGGATGAAGATGACTTACTATGTGGACCAGATTAAATTCTTATAGATCCTAATATTTACAGTAAGAATGAGAACTACTGATTTAATCCTTATATAGATCATGTTGCCTTAAAGAAATAGAAGACCCAGTGGTTTCCCAGGAAGAAAAAGAATTAAAAGGAAAATGAAGCAATTTTTGCTTCACCCCTCAGCTTTTATTGTCCTTGTTGAAAGCTATGCCCATTGGCCCTTTCATGGAAATCCTTACAAAGTGTACTGAGTGGGGAATTAAGTTATTTCAGTCCTACCAACTTCTCTTAGTAATTTAACCTATAGTCATTTGAGTCTGTCTTATATAAAATGTAAATTGTATGATAACTTCTTTCATCTCTGTTCATTATCTTAAATCTTCAGAATCTTGGCTAAGGGACTCTGTATTACGAAAAACAAAGTATAATTGAATCACACGATTTCTGGAGGGGAGTTCAAGATAATTTCCTATTTTTAACAATGCTCATCTTTCAGGGGCATGTGACAGGCCATTCAGCAGAGAACTTTAACAAGTTTGATTGAAAATGCAGCATTTTTTTTTAAAGGAAGCAACAACAAACAACTGGATGTTTTGGTCATTTTTGTCAAAAGAAATTGAAATTTTGCCCCATTTGAGGCTTAGTGTAGAAAGTAAAGTATGAAATTGGAAGCTTAAACTTGCAGTAGTGCTATTTTCAGGCCTGAGTAAAACCACAAGGGAAATTCCCAAGTCCTTTTCCCAACTGATCAATTGGCTTTCATTCTCCATGGTGTAAGAAGGAAACAGTTTAACATGCTAAGGAGTAACATGAATATTTCATAATGTTCCTGTTTCATTTGCTACTGTCATCTAGGATTCTGGCTCATTTGAACATTGTCCAGGTTACTAGGAAGATAGCTTTCTTACTTTATTGTTTTTCAGATGTCTTCTGTAACCAGAAGTGCTCCAGGTACAGCACTTCCATTCATGGATGGGCAGCTACATTAGACCATGCCAGCCTCATACTGTAATAGAGCCTGTCAAAGCCACCAGTTTCAAGGTAAAGAAACTAACTGCCAACTTGTTTCAATCCATCACCTCTTTTTATTGGCATATAATTTTTACACTGTTGTGTTAGTTTCTTCTGTACCCATCACCTTGTTGAATCCAAATGCCACATTTGTCCTTGCTTTTTCTTTTGTCCAGAATATAATAGACTAACTGTATAAGACCAACTGTTTCTTCATGGCCATCTTCAAGGCTCATCCTTTCTCAGTATGTGTCCTAGTCACAGCAAATTTAATAACAGCTGCTTTATTTAAATTCAATGTGTTTTTAATATAAAATTTATTTATTTTAATTGGAGGCTAATTACTTTACAATATTGTATTGGTTTTGCCATACATCAACATGAATCCGCCACAGGTATACATGTCCATTGATACACATAGGCTACTGTGTATTTATTAAATCTCTTAATATATCTACTTTATTTCTAAAATATTTATTGGCTATTAATGTAGCACTGTCCCAATCCAGTGGACTATATTATCTAGTAAAAGTTCTGGATGAAACTACCAATAATGAGAAAGTAATGTACACACTTCTATAGGGAGCTGCGGTAACCCAAGGAAGGGACATATAAAGCAGATTGGGGACTCAGGGAAACATTTTGGGAGACACCAAGAGTCTCCCAGTAAGCCAAGTAAATATATGAAGGAGGAAGGGCATTTCAGAAGACAGAACAGAATGGACAAAGGCATAGAAATGTTTGAAGATGTAGCATGTATTCAGAGAATGGTAAGTTGTTTGGTGTGACTAAAGTCAGGTGGGAATTTGGGGAGATGGTGGGATACAAAGAGAGTCAAGTCATTCTAAGAAGGTTGTACTCTTTTTTGGCAATTGAGAATACTTGAAGGGTTCTAAGCAGAAGAATGATGTTATTGTAGTTGGATGATAGAGATACTATATTAGCTACAGTATTATAGAATGGCTTAGAGAGCAATGAGATTGACAGAAAACTGCTCAAGCAGATAAGACTAAAATTGATAAGACTTCATCTAGGAAAAGAGTTAATTCAGGGAAATTCAGAGTGATAAAACAGATTGCTAAAACATTAGCTGTTTAGAGTAAGGGAATGTGGGAGTTCTTGGATGACTCAAGTTTTCTGGCTTTTATCATTGAATCAAACATATTCCATGAAAATAAACAGAGAATAAAAATGAAGAGCAGAAGAAGAGATGAAGGAGGAGCAGAAAGTATGGGAAGGGGGTTTTAAAAATGAGTTCAGTCTTGAACATGTGCCATTTGACATCAGTTTTTGATATCAAGTAGGTTTAAAACAGATTGCTAAAACATTAGCTGTTTAGAGTAAGGGAATGTGGGAGTTCTTGGATGACTCAAGTTTTCTGGCTTTTATCATTGAATCAAACATATTCCATGAAAATAAACAGAGAATAAAAATGAAGAGCAGAAGAAGAGATGAAGGAGGAGCAGAAAGTATGGGAAGGGGGTTTTAAAAATGAGTTCAGTCTTGAACATGTGCCATTTGACGTCAGTTTTTGATATCAAGTAGGTCATTAGAGAAGGACATGGCAACCCACTCCAGTGTTCTTGCCTGGAGAATCCCAGGGACAGGGGAGACTGGTAGGCTGCTGTCTATGGGGTTGCACAGAGTCAGACACGACTGAAATGATTTAGCAGTGGCAGCAGGATATTAAAAGTAAATCTCAAGAGAGAAGTTTGACTAGAGCTTTATATTTGTGAGTTATTGGCAGAGAAGCAAAGTTAAAGGCATGAAATGGATTAAATTGCCCAGAGAATATAAAGTGAGACAATGGCCAAGGACAGACTTCTGCAAATGCCACAGTGTAAGCTGTAGAAAGAGGAAAAGGGTGACAAGAAGAATATGAAAGGTGGTTGGAGAAGTGGGTAGAAAGTGTTCAAAACTCCAGAGAAGGGAATTCAGTTCAGTTCAGTTCAGTTGCTCAGTTGTTTCCAATTATTTGCAACCCCATGAATCACAACATGCCAGGCCTCCCTGTCAATCACCAACTCCCGGGGTTCACACAGACTCACGTCCATTGAGTCAGTGATGCCATCCAGCCATCTCATCCTCTGCCATCCATTCCTCCTCCTGCCCCTAGTCCCTCTCAGTATCAGAGTCTTTTCCAATAAGTCAACTCTTCGCATGAAGTGGCCAAAGTATAGGAGTTTCAGCTTTAGCATCATTCCTTCCAAAGAAATCCCAGGGCTGATCTCCTTCAGAATGGACTGGTTGGATCTTGTTGCAGTCCAAGGGACTCTCA
>SJYC01051779.1:0-12663 GCA_006408675.1 Madoqua kirkii
TTTGTTAGGACTTCTGACAAAATCTTTTCTACCAGACAACAGCTCTTCCAGAAATATAAAGAGCATGGTCCCATAGAAGCTAATGTGTCCGACCTCTCTGTAATTTAGTCTAGAAAGAGAGGAGCAAGTTTCAAAAGGCTCTGTGGATATGGCTTTTAGCACATGAGATTGACTGGAATGAAACCCATCGAAAACCACAGATTTTATGAAAGAATTGCTTTGGCAAAAATGTCATCAGCCTTGATTTAAAAAGACTGAAACTAATTGAGATGTGAAAAAATACCCATGGATCACAACACACTACAAGCAGGAAGCAGGCTGATAAAGCTGTTCAGTTGCCAAGAATAAAATACGCTCCAATGCCCTCTGCAGAAGTGATCAAAGAAAACAGTGGAAAAATACACAGAAGACAGCATATCCAAGCATCATTGGGGAAAAAGAAACATGGAATAAAGAGCCATTCCCAGGATTTTAAACTGGCATCTAATCAAGATATATTCCCAGGCTTAATGAAAAGGAACCGGGTACCTTTTGCCCAACAGATCCAAAATTCCTGTCACTAACTGCTATGTGTCTTCACTTCTTTTCTTTTTTGAATGAGTATGTCGCAGTTAACCTGTTGGTGTTTCATCACTGTATGCTGGGTGTGTAGGAGGCAGAAAACTTGCATTTTTAGTTCTAAAATTACAACTGGGTATGATGTAGATAATAAGCTAGATTTAAAGCCTAATGCCTTGACTGGATGAGTCTTTGGGGGTGTAAAAAGGACTGAGTGAATTTTGGGTAGGGGAGAAATGTGTTAATCATAACCAAGAGGGTAACCTGTGTTAGATTTCATTATTATTTCCAATTTTTCACCTCACTCTGAATCTAAACCCATTGTCATGGGCCTTTGCAGTTCTTCCACTAGTGGCAAAGTCCATTCCCCATCCCACAGATTCTGAGCTTGGCCATCTATGCTGCTTTGACTGTTTGGATGTTAGCAGATGTCAGGTGATCAGGGACTAGAAATGTTCTAGTGAGGCTGGGTTTGCTTTTTTTTTTTTCACTTTCACAAAATAAAGTAACATGTGTAATGCAAATCTGACCAGGACTTACAGTCTGGAGCCAAACTCTGCTGAACCTAGCCAAGACTAACCAAACCATAATCAATCCAATTGCATGAAATGCAAATAAGTTTTTTTTTTGCTATAATCAATTGATTTGGGAATTTTTAAAAAGAAGCATTACCATGGTAGTTCTTGAGTACAATGTTCTCTTGCTGCACAGAAAAATAAGTCTGAGACAGTTTAAAGATCTAAATATGAAATGAAAACATTTCTAAGCAAAAGATAGAAGAAAATACTTTAAGAATTTCTAAAAGTATAAACCCACAGCTTAAAAAATTATTAATTTTCCTACATTTAATTTTTAAAAATCTGTTTAACAAAACACATCAGATATTAAGATAAATTACAAGGCATAGACTAGGAGAAGATATTTGAAATGCTTATTGCTTATGCTCATCAAAATATTATCATCTAAAAAATATATATGTAGGAACAGCACAGCAAGGAATAGTTACACAGAAAGGAATAGTTACACAAAGAATAGAAAAATAGGCAATGAATGTAAATATTAACAGAAGACTAAATCCAGCAGTCACAAAAAAAGATGTTGAATCTCAGTGATAATCAAGAAAATACAAAATAAAAAGACAGTGAAGTGTCATTTCATATTTATTAGATTGGCAAACTAAGCAAAAATGATACAATACTAAAGCTTGGTGAAGATGTGGAATAATAATAATTATGTTGGGACTGTAAATGGACACAACTACTTTGGAGAGTTTTTGGTACTGTCTAGTGAGAACCAGTTCCAACATCATTCCCTATCCTGGTGTTGAACACAGGCAACAAACACACTTACCTACTCAATCTTAGGTAAGGCTGACAGGCATGATTTTCTGTCTCTTTGTTAAGCAATGCTTAGCTACTTCCTCTAGGAAACATTTCTCCTGGAAGTTAAGACCATGAAGCTACAAAAATAACTTATATAGCAAGACTAATACCTTCTTCATCAAGACTTGTTTCGAGAGCATTACTTCATGTGTGCAATGCTAAGTTGCTTCACTCATGTCTGACTCTGTGCAGCTCTATGGACTGTAGTCTACCAGGCTCCTCCATCCATGGGATTCTTCAGGCAAGAATACTGGAGTAGATTTCCAGGGGATCTTCCCTACCTAGGAATTGAACCTCTGACTCCTAGGAATTCTGCATTGGCAGATGGGTTCTTGATCACTAGCACCACCTGGGAAGCCTGCATCAACTCTTGGTACCTACCAATTATATCAGTGACAGACTTTATTTTCTTGGACTTGAAATTAAAAGATGCTTGTTCCTTGGAAGAAAAGCTATGACAAACCTAGACAGCATATTAAAAAGCAGAGACATTACTTTGCTGACAAAGGTCCATCTAGTCAAAGCTACGATTTTTTTAGTACTCATGAACAGATGGGTGAGTTGGACCATAAAGAAGAATGAGTGCCAAGAAATTGATGCTTTTGGGCTTCCCTGGTGGCTCAGATGGTTTAAAAAATAATAATAATGCCTGCAATGTGGGAGACCCAGGTTCTATCCTTGGATCGGGAGATCACCTGGAGAAGGAAATTAAAACCCACCACAGCAGTGTTGCCTGGAAAATCCATGGGCAGAGGAGACTGGAGGGCTACAGTCCTTGGGGCCACAAAGAATAGGACACGACTGAGACATCAAATTGCCAACATCTGCTGGATCATCGAAAAAGCAAGAGAGTTCCAAAAGCACATCTATTTCTGCTTTATTGACTATGCCAAAGCTTTTGACTGTGTGGATCATAATAAACTGTGGAAAATCTGAAAGAGATGAGAATACCAGACCACCTAACCTGCCTCTTGAGAAACCTATATGCAGGTCAGGAAGCAACAGTTAGAACTGGACATGGAACAACACACTGGTTCCAAATAGGAAAAGGAGTACATCAAGGCTGTATATTGTCACCCTGCTTGTTTAACTTATATCATTAGTACATCATGAGAAATGCTGGGCTGGATGAAGCACAAGCTGGAATCAAGATTGCTGGGGGAAATATCAGTAACCTCAGATACACAGATGACACCACCCTTGTGGCAGAAAGTGAAGAAGAACTAAAGAGCCTCTTGATGAAAGTGAAAGAGGAGAGTGAAAAAGTTGGCTTAAAGCTCAACATTCAGAAAATGAAGATTATGGCATCTGGTCCCATCACTTCATGGGAAATAGATGGGGAAACAGTGGAAATAGTGTCAGACTTTATTTTGGGGGGCTCCAAAATCACTGCAGATAGTGACTGCAGCCATGAAATTAAAAGATTCTTACTCCTTGGGAGGAAAGTTATGACCAACCTAGATAGCATATTGAAAAGCAGAGACATTACTTTGCCAACAAAGGTCCATCTAGTCAAGGCTATGGTTTTTCTAGTGGTCATGTATGGATGTGAGAGTTAGACTGTGAAGAAAGCTGAGCACACAAGAATTGATGCTTTTGAACTGTGGTGTTGGAGAAGACTCTTGAGAGTCCCTTGGATTGCAAGGAGATCAGTCCTGGGTGTTCATTGGAAGGACCAATATTAAAGCCAAAACTCCAATACTTTGGCCACCTTATGAAAAGAGCTGACTCATTGGAAAAGACTCTGATTCTGGGAAAGATTGAAGGCAAGAGGAGAAGGAGACGACAGAGGATGAGCTGGTTGGATGGCATCCCGACTCAATGGACATGAGTTTCGGTAAACTCCAAGAGTTGGTGATAGTCGGGGAGGCCTGGCGTGCTGCAGTTCATGGGGTCACAGAGTCAGACATGACTGAGCGACTGAACTGAACTGAGCAACTAACACTTTCACTCTGAGCTGAGTTGTTGGAGAAGACTCTTGAGAGTCCCTTAGACTACAAGGAGATCAAACCAGTCAATCCTAAAGGAAATAAACCCAGACTATTCATAGGAAGGACTGATGCTGAAGCTACAAAACTTTGGCCACCTGATTCAATGAGCTGACTCATTAGAAAAGGCTTTGCTTCTGGGAAAGATTGAAGGCAGGAGGAGAAGGGGATGATGGAAGATGAGATGGGTGGATGGCATCATCAACTCAATGGACATGAGTCTGAGCAAGCTCCGGGAGATGATGCAGGACAGGGAAGACTGACATGCTGCAGTCCATGGGATCACAGAGTCGGACACAACTGAGCTACTGAACAACGACCACCTACCAATTCAAAGCTGGGCCACAAACTCTGCCCAGATCTAAGCTAGTCCCCTGCCATGCAAGACATACCTGATTTAAAAGTAAAAGCACAGACAAATGCTAATATGTGAAATCTGAGTGGTGGGTATATGAATTTTCATCATATTATTTTCTGTACTTGTATGGCTAAAATCTTTCATGAAAAAAATAATGTATCTAAAAAGTCAGTTGTTATGACAGGACCCATAGTTAATCCTTAGTGAGAGACCCTCTCCCTGAATAGGGAAGGCATTGAAGTGTTAACAAATCTCTAAGTATTGTTCTTTTTCTCACTAGAGTCCCATGAAAATGTTCACTGTCATTTTGCAAAGGATCAGACTGATTATCTCTAAAATGTAGATTGCAGTTCTCCTTAGAGGAAGCAGGTAGTTGCACAAGAGCGGTACCATTCAGCTCTCCATTTCTTCCCTTCTCTCCTCCAAATTACTGCAAGGAACATCCAGAAATGGTGAAAGATAGCCCCGATGTTCCCATGCCGTTTTTGAGAAAAGGGCTAGATCTAAAGAAAGCAGACATTAGTCAGACCACACTGGGTGGGCTACAGGGGGGAAAAAGTGCTTCAGGGTGAGGCTTCATTTGAACAAATCTTTTTGTGGTCTTTATGTCTGAAATGTCTTCCTCAATCTGAGGCTTCGATCTCAACTGCTTTATTATGAAATGGAAACAGTCAACATCAAAATCGTTCTAAATCTTCAGATGAGTTATAGCTCGACAACCAGCTCTCTGAATGGGATGTGTAGCCTCTCTTTGAGAGGTTGTTTGTTTGGCACTGGAGGCAGCTTGGCTCCACTAAGATGAGCCTCCAGTTAGACCATTATTTCACAGAACTGGCCAGTTGTTTGATGAAACTGGCTGAACTAGCCTTTTGTTTTGATATCGTGGAAATAGAGTCCAGTTCTCTTCCCAGCTAAGCGGTTGGCTAAAAGCCCAGCTTTAGATATACTTCTGAGACATGGATCCAAATCTTAAGACTCTAAACAACGTCTTATCCCTCTCAGTCTTTCTTTTAAATGAGTAAGGATTTTATTCTTTTAAAAAAATGAAAATAATAAATGGGTTTTTAAAAATGATTTTGAAGTCTATACTTGAAAGTACAATGTAGTATTTAATAATAAGAAAAATAGTAATGCTAATAGTAAAAAAAAAAAAAATAGCCCTTCTGGACTAGTTTCATGTGCCAAATATTCTTTCAAATATTTTCCAAACACAAACTCATCCTTATAACAATAGGTAAATATTACCCCATTTTATAACTGATGGACTGAGTTTTGAAGAAATTAAATTATTTGCTCCAGATAGTAAATCAGTAGTGGATCATGTGGGGCTTAGAGATGGCATAATTCAACCCTCTCCTCTTACACAGGAGAGAACTAGAGGTCTTAGCAAGGTGTATTGTCAACATGAGGAAATCTACTTGAGTCCATCCATATTGCATTCTTTTCTTCGGGAGAGAAGGCTTTACATGCCTAGGTCTCCAGCCCAACTAAATCAACACTAGGTTCACATCTTCACTCTAGATGAGAAAACTTAGGACCAGAGAGGCCTAGTAACTTGCTCACAATCAGGCATTAATAAATAGCAGAGCTGAGATATACTAGTTCATATAAATCTTCCTCTAGACCCTTAGCCTGATTTTTCTTGATTTTGAATTTGGATTTCTCTATGAGTTTTTTTCTATGACTTTATTTTGCTTTATTCTCCATGCGTGTAAGCTTTCATTAGAAATAGATTTGTTCCCTCATCCAGCCTCTTTAATTGTCTGCTGAGGATAAATTTTTGGAAGTGTCAAAAATGTATATAATACTTTGATACAAATTGATAAGCTTCTTAAATAACTACTATCCCTCTCAAGTGTACTAGTGAATTTAGCTTCTCATACCAAAATATACACAATGTTATTTACCAATTTAATAGATCAAAATAGCACCTTATTTTAGTTTGGCTCTCTATAATAAAGAGTGAGGTTAAACTTCTTGGTTTCCTGATTTAGTCAATAGGTTTCCCTTTTGAAAAATTTTTTGCTGATTTCCTGTTGGCATATTTGTGTTTTTAAGCTTTTTTTTAACATAGGTAAACATTTTCGATAAAATGATCAATATTAGTCTAAGCTTCTCACATAGATGAAATCTATGTGAATTGGGTAAAACATTTGAGAAAGCCTCCAAGCCTTTCCTGAAGAGAGCATATGAGTCTAGGAGGTCACAGACCCCTCTGCAGGTGCCCAAGTGAGTGAAGTTGCTCAGATGTGTCTGGCTTTTTGTGATTCCATGGACTGTAGCCTACCAGGCTCCTCTGTCCCTGGAATTTTCCAGGCAAGAGTACTGGAAAATCTTTCTTCAGGGCATCTTCCCAACCTAGGGATTGAACCCAGGTCTCCTGCATTGCAGACAGATGCTTTACCATCTGCGCCACCAGGGAAGCCCAACACCTGCCCCTAAATAGCCCTGGTGGCAGCCACTGAACTGGGGTTTTTGATTGCCTGATTCTGACTCTGAGTAACCTGATGTTTCTTCTTCAAGCAAACTTTTAACACATGAGATTATGAGTTCCCTTTTGTTTTAGGATAAGCAAGACTCTAGGAGAATTTTATGACCATTTATCCTTATTAGTTAAAAAAATCTAGATAAGAAATATCCACATACACAGAATGCTTTGATCTGAGATCCCCTTTTTGACTAAGAGGATAATCCTACTCATCTCACATTTCTTTGGCAGCTACTAAGGAAAATATCAAGTTCTGTGTGTCCAGATTGTCCACAAGAAAGACCTATGTCAGACCCACCAATGAATATTCTTAACACATTTCTGTACCTTCATGGTACTCTTCTCCCACACTATGGCCATCTATAGGAATGAAGTTTATTGCCTGGTGGCTCAGACTGTAAAGAATCTGCCTGCAATGCAAGAGACATGTATATGATTCCTGGGTCAGGAAGATTCCCTGGAGAAAGGCATTGCAGCCCAGTCCAGTATTCTTGCCTGGAGAATCCCACAGACAGAAGAGCCTGGAGGGCTACAGTCCATTGGGTCACAAAGAATCAGATTTGACTGAGCAACTATGAACATGCACATATAAGGAATGAGATGAAACTTACCTACAGTTAGAAAAGGAAGCACTACTTCTCCTTGTCCTTTTCTCACAGGAAGAAGAAATTATTTTTTTATAGCTGACTTCAGTTCAGTTCAGTTCAGCCTCTCAGTCATGTCTGACTCTTTGCAACCCCAATAACTGCAGCATGCCAGGCTTCCCTGTCCATCACCAACTCCTGGAGTTCACCCAAACTCATGTCCATCGAGTCAGTGATGCCATCCAGCCATCTCATCCTCTGTCATCCCCTTCTCCTCCTGCCCCCAATCCCTCCCAGCATCAGAGTCTTTTCCAGTGAGTCAACTCTTCACATGAGGTGGCCAAAGTATTGGAGTTTCAGCTTTAGCATCATTCCTTCCAAAGAAATCCCAGGGCTGATCTCCATTAGAATGGGCTGGTTGGATCTCCTTGCAGTCCAAGGGACTCTCAAGAGTCTTCTCCAACACCACAGTTCAAAAGCATCAATTCTTTGGTGCTCAGCTCTCTTCACAGTCCAACTCTCATATCCATACACGACCACTGGAAAAACCATAGCCTTTACTAGGCAGACCTTTGTTGGTAACATAATGTCTCTGCTTTTCAATATGCTATCTAGGTTGGTCATAACTTTCTTTCCAAGGAGTAAGCCTCTTTTAATTTCATGGCTTCAGTCACCATCTGCAGTGATTTTGGAGCCCCCCAAAATTGAGTCTGTTACTGTTTCCACTGTTTCCCCATCTATTTGCCATGAAATGATGGGACCAGAAGCCATGATCTTAGTTTTCTGAATGTTGAGCTTTAAGCCAACTTTTTTACTCTCCTTTTTCACTTTCATCAAGAGGCTTTTTAGTTCCTCTTCACTTTCTGCCATGGAGTTTCAGCTTTAGCATCATTCCTTCCAAAGAAATCCCAGGGCTGATCTCCATTAGAATGGGCTGGTTGGATCTCCTTGCAGTCCAAGGGACTCTCAAGAGTCTTCTCCAACACCACAGTTCAAAAGCATCAATTCTTTGGTGCTCAGCTCTCTTCACAGTCCAACTCTCATATCCATACACGACCACTGGAAAAACCATAGCCTTTACTAGGCAGACCTTTGTTGGTAACATAATGTCTCTGCTTTTCAATATGCTATCTAGGTTGGTCATAACTTTCTTTCCAAGGAGTAAGCCTCTTTTAATTTCATGGCTTCAGTCACCATCTGCAGTGATTTTGGAGCCCCCCAAAATTGAGTCTGTTACTGTTTCCACTGTTTCCCCATCTATTTGCCATGAAATGATGGGACCAGAAGCCATGATCTTAGTTTTCTGAATGTTGAGCTTTAAGCCAACTTTTTTACTCTCCTTTTTCACTTTCATCAAGAGGCTTTTTAGTTCCTCTTCACTTTCTGCCATAAGTGTGGTGTCATCTGTATATCTGAGGTTATTGATATTTCTCCTAGCAATCTTGATTCCAGCTTATGCTTCTTCCATCCCAGTGTTTCTCATTATGTACTAATGATATAAGTTAAACAAGCAGGGTGAGAATATACAGTCTTGACGTACTCCTTTTCCTATTTGGAACCAGTCTGTTGTTCCATGTCCAGTTCTAACTGTTGCTTCCTGACCTGCATATAGGTTTCTTAAGAGCTGGTATACAATATTTTATTAGTTTCTTCTGTACAGCCTAGTGATTTGGTAGTTTTACAGATCACACTCCATTAAAAGTTATTACAATAAAATGGCTATAATTCTCAGTGCTATACAATATATCTTTGTTGGGCATTCATTTTAGACATAGTAGTTTGTACCTTTTAATCCCTCACTCCTAATTTGCTCCTCCCAACTGCCATCTCCCCTTTGGTAACTACTAGCTTGTCTTTTATATCAGTGGGTCTGTTTCTGGAGGAAACTTCGTCTGACTTGCTCCAATTTGGACAGGTTGGTTGCTAACCCATCTTGATGCTTGGTTGTCATCCTGGGATTCTGCTTTACATCATCCTAGGAATTTCCTTCACTCCTTCTTATGGTGGATTTTGCTAGCTGACTTTTTCCTTTCATTTATGCCCTGAGTTTTGCTGGAGCACATCTGCTGAAAGCTTCCTTTTGGATGCAGGTGCAGGGCTTTTCTGGGTCTTTGTTTTAGTGTGCAGGCTTCTCTAGTTGGCATGCTGGCTTAGTTGCCCCATGGCGTGTACGATCTTAGTTCCTTGACCAGAGACGGAATCTCTGTCCCCTGGTTTCCGGATCTAATGGGGCTCAGCGAAGACTTGAGTAAGAGACAAAGTGATAGTTGAGAAGTGAATTTATTCAGATTCAGAGAGAAGCACACTCCACAGACAGAGTGTGGGCCTTTACCAGAGGGCAAGTCTGGCAGCTGGAAGAAGAAATTTTTTAAGGAATTCAGGATCATTTGCCTCCAGCTTTTTCCCTTGCCCTCTCATCTGCATCACCTCAAGAAACACTCACAAATAGGTAACTGGAATAGAATGTCTGTGTTGAGAATTGTAATTAATGAGAAATTACCAGTCCCTCTAACTCAGCCCTGCACTTTATTGAAGCTTCTCTCATTCTCTTTGTGGACTTTTTCTTTTTGTTGAACTTATCTTCAATCTCTCCCTCCCTTTCTCCCCGTGGTTTCTTGTGGCTTGTTACATTCATAGAATATCCATTTGGTGATGCCTGCTTCTCTCTCCAAGTTATTGACCTGCCAGAAACTTCTAAAAGTGAATTCACAGAGTTGTTATTGTAATGGAACAGAGGGGAAAGAATAAAACTTCTTTTTCTTCAGTTCATGAAAGCCAAAAGTAGGAACAGGTCAAATGCCCTGTGACTCACTACGAGTTCTGATTGCCTGCTTCTGTTTCTGCTCACAACCTCTGCCTGGGAGAGTGAGGCCACTGTGTTTATTATGTGGTCAACCAGAGACACACATATACCAGGCAGGGTATCTAAAAATTGCTTGTCTCTTAGCTGTCTGAGGTATTGGGGTCTCATAGGATCCTTGTGTCACTATGATGACCTGAGGAGAGAGGTTGGCCTGGCTTTTTCTTTTCATCATCATGGTCTCACAATCCACCCATGAGGAGCAAGACACAGGCTGCCTGGTTCAGCACTGACAGTCACATCCTGGCTGTCACAGCTGTTCTCACCTGTGAGTGAAGTAATCATCAACATCATGTGACTGTGGGAGTATGGAGTCAGCTCCCCCATATCTTCCTTGACTAATAAGTGATGCTCAAAACTCAATCATCATAGCTTTCCTTTTGCCATGTAAGATTATGATTACTATGCAAATGCTCTCAGGCAGGAAGAAAGATGGGGTGTGGAAGAAAAAAACATGTGAAGCCCTACTTTATGCGAAGACTTGTCTGGAGCCTGTTAGAATCTATATTTGTCACATATTTCATTCTCACCCCTCTTTTAGGTAGGCCCTGTCTCTCCTTGGAAGGGAGGTAATTTAAGTCTGAAGGACAATCAGTGAGTAAGTGGTGGATCAAGGATTTGAACCCAACCTCTCTGACTCTAGTATTTAATAGAGTCACTAGTATTTAATAGAAATGCTGATAAAGCTGCTGTCAGAGGAATAGGACAGGGAGACCACTTTCTCCCCCACAAATTCATCAAAAGAACATTTAAAAGCAGAATAAATTCCACAGAACAGCTTCTGAATGCCGGCAGAGGACATCAGGCACCCACAAAAGCAGCCCATTGTCTTACATATTGTTTTATCAATGGTGCTGTATAGATGGAGAAGTCTTGAGGCTACTGTAAAAATAAGATGGAAAACCAGAAGCAGGAAGCTTAAGTCCAAATCCTGAGAACACCAGAGAACTCCTGACTATAGGGAACATTAATTGACAGGAGCTCATCAAATGCTTCCATACCTACACTGAAACCAAGCACTACCCAATGGCCAAAGCAGAATAAATTCCACAGAACAGCTTCTGAATGCTGGCAGAGGACATCAGGCACCCACAAAAGCAGCCCATTGTCTTACATATTGTTTTATCAATGGTGCTGTATAGATGGAGAAGTCTTGAGGCTACTGTAAAAATAAGATGGAAAACCAGAAGCAGGAAGCTTAAGTCCAAATCCTGAGAACACCAGAGAACTCCTGACTATAGGGAACATTAATTGACAGGAGCTCATCAAATGCTTCCATACCTACACTGAAACCAAGCACTACCCAATGGCCAGCAAGTTCCAGAGCAAGACATACCACACAAATTTTCCAGCAACACAGGAACACAGCTCTGAACTACAATATACAGGCTCCTCAAAGTCACTCCAAACCCACTGACATCTCATAACTCATTATTGGACACTGCATTGTACTCCAGAGAGAAGAAATCCAGCTCCACCCACTAGAACACCGACACAAGCTTCCCTAACCAGGAAACCTTGACAAACCACCTGTACAACCCCACCCACAGCGAGGAAACTCCACAATAAAGAGTACTCCACAAACTGCCAGAATACAGAAAGGCCACCCCAAACACAGCAATATAGACAAGATGAAGAGACAGAGGAATACCCAGCAGGTAAAGGAACAGGATAAATGCCCACCAAACCAAACAAAAGAGGAAGAGATAGGGAATCTACCTGATAAAGAATTCCGAATAATGATAGTGAAAATGATCCAAAATCTTGAAATCAAAATGGAATCACAGATAAATAGTCTGGAGATAAGGATTGAGAAGATACAAGAAAGGTTTAACAAGGACGTAGAAGAAATTTTTTTAAAAAACTCAATATATAATGAATAATGCAATAAATGAGATAAAAAACACTCTGGAGGGAACAAATAATAGGATAATGGAGGCAGATGATAGGATTAGTGAGGTAGAAGATAGAATGGTAGAAATAAATGAATCAGAGAGGAAAGAAGAAAAGCAAAAGAAATGAGGACAACCTCAGAGACCTCTGGGACAATGGTAAATGCCCCAACATTTGAATCATAGGAGTCCCAGAAGAAGAAGACAAAAAGAAAGACCATGAGAAAATAAGGAGGAGACAATAGTTGAAATAGTTTAGGAGATAATAGTTTTAAAGTTGATAATTTTAATAGTTGAAAATTTCCCTAAAATGGAGAAGGAAATAATCACCCAAGTCCAAAAACCCCAGAGAGTCTCAAACAAGATAAACCCAAGGCGAAAACCCCAAGACACATATTAATCAAATTAACAAAGATCAAACACAAAGAACAAATATTAAAAGCAGCAAGGGAAAAACAACAAATAAGACACAAGGGGATTCTCATAAGGATAACAGCTGATCTTTCAATAGAAACTCTTCAGGCCAGGAGGGAATGGCAGGACATCCTTAAAG
>SJYC01051781.1:0-37407 GCA_006408675.1 Madoqua kirkii
CTGAATGATGCTTTCTTTCCTCTTGTGCTCACATCTCCTGTCCTACTTGCTGCCTGATTCAAACAAGGATATACTGGGGGAAAACTCATTATGTGAAAGGAGCAGTGTCAACTAAGAGCCTCTCTTTCCCACTCTGCCCTAAGTGGTGTCAGTGATACATAGGAGCTGAGTAAATGAGGCATGAGCCTGTGATAGAATAAACAGCCTGCAACCTGCCACTGTGTAGCTGGGATTTGACAGCTTAACTAACCAACCAGAGACCAGAAAGGTATCAGGAGAGACTTGAAAAGTGCCTCAGACATTTACATTTGTGTCACTCTTTAGGGATGTTTTGAAGTTTGGAATACTAAATGGGGTTGGCCCTTTTGATGGGGAGAACCCTGGATTTGGAAGGAGAGACCAAGTGACAGTCCCCGACCCTGCCACTCACTAGCACTGAGGTCAGGCAGAGTTCCCGACCGCTCCAGACTCCATGGGTTGTCCAGAGGGTGCCACATCTTACAGTCTGTCTTGATTGGAGAAAACAAAGCTAGTTTCATAGTCCTGAACAGTCAGTCCTGGGCTAAGGGCTTTCAAGTAACTGCTAATTTTGCCAATTTTGATGTTTATTTATACTTTGTCAACTTTTGGCTATGTTATTTTATGCTGTTCTCAATTTTCTTTTTTATTGTCATTTTTATTAAACCTTTATTTTTGCTTTTAATTTTTCAGATATTAGTATAACTACATTGACCTTTTCTGGTTCTTGTGTACTTAAAAATATTTCAGCTTTTTTATTCTTAAAAAAAAAAGATTCAACTTGTACCATAATATCTGGGGATTTTTCTGCAGTATTTTGTTTGATTTCTGTGTACTATGATCTTTTTTTTTTTAACCTTTTCAAAATTCTTCTAGATTGATTAAAACTTTGTTTCTCCTGTGGTTTTATATACTGGTTAACATCATAAGTTTTTATTTTTTAGTAATTATTCTTAATATTTCTCATATATAATTGCTTAGGGTCTAAATTCTATCAATAGTTACTCTCATTCAGACACATACAAGGACTGTAGAGCTTTAACTGAGTCTATCTCTTTGCCTATTTTATTATTATTGTTCCGTGTCTAATTCTACTTTGTTGACAGTTCAGTTCAGATCAGTCGCTCAATTATGTCCAACTCTTTGAGACCCCATGGACTGCAGCATACCAGGTGTCCCTGTCCATCACCAATTCCTGGAGCTTGCTCAAGCTCATGTCCATCAAGCTGGCGATGCCATCCAACGATCTCATCCTCTGTCATCCCCTTCTCCTCCTGCCTTCAAACTTTCCCAGCATCAGGGTCTTTTCTAATGAGTCAGTTCTTCACATCAGATGGCCAAATTATTGGAGTTTCAGCTTCAGCATCAGTCCTTCTAATGAATATTCAGGACTGATTTCCTTTAGGATGGACTAGTTTGATCTCCTCGCTGTCCAAGAGACTCTTCAGAGTCTTCTCCAACACCACAGTTCAAAAGCATCAATTCTTCGGCACTCAGTCTTCTTTATGGTCCAAATTCCACATCCATATGTGGCTACTGGAAAAACCATAGCCTTGACTAAACGGACCTTTGTTGGCAAAGTAATGTCTGTGCTTTTTCTATAATTGGTCAGTATTGTTACTGATATTTTATTGAATCAATCTTGTCTTCCAGATACACCAATTTATTTTCTTAACATCCCTTCTTGCAATTTAATACTTCTTTTAGGGACTTTATTTTCTTCTTTAGTTTTCTTTAGTAATGGTATGAAGTTGGTAAACCCATTCCATCTTTACTTTGCTTGGAAATAAATTTGTTTTGCCTATATTTTATGTACAGTATTTTAGCTGCATATAGAATTATAGCTTGACATTTATTTTCTGATTGCTATTTTTGTGATAAATCTACTACAGTTATAAAATATTAGAAACATTTCCTTTAAAATTGTGGAAGGAGGGGGATATTAGTTACATATTTCTATTTAACTTATTTTGGTTTAGTATAATAATAAAAATAAGAAAAAGATTTAATAAAAAATAAAATAAAAGAGAACAGATCCAAATCTGGGCTCTGTCACTTACTAGAGTTGTTTCCATGGGGAAGTCTTACCCAGTTTCTTAATTTCTTCATCTCTGATCATGATAGAATAACTAGATTCAAAGGAGAAAATAAGCAAAAGTCCAGTTCCTGGAGAGACATATATGTGCACAAAATTGGTATTCTGAGCCTCAGTTTCCCTCCTTTGAAATATGAGTCATAAAAGTTGAAATAGACAAGTGAATGATATCATACATGGAAAGGTAAACTTAATTATTCCGTCCAGTTTTGGTACCCTGTGAACTCACAGCTTTGCCTACAATTCCTAGTGTCTAAACAGTATGCTTGAGAGATTGAGAGACATTTCTGTGGGACTAGAGGTGAAAGAAAATTGATCCCCTTAAGCTAAATCTAGCAGAGTTTCAGACAGAGGCCTTCATAATCCTTGACCAGCCTTGGGGCATCTATTTCCTATGAATAAAAATAACAGTACATGGTTTTTCTCTAAACACTTATCAGATAGTCAGATCTTAGAATTCATCATGAACCACAGAAGGAAGAAGTTCATCATTGTGAGCAAAGTATTTAGTGATCTGTTCTCCTTATTTGGCCCCTATATCTATTTTAAGGGAAACAACTGCTTCTGGAAACATATTTGGATGAAAATTCATTTAAAGAAGACTGTAGCAATGATGAGGCCAGTGCGAGACAGCCAGGATTTAGGATGGGGCTTTACTCATCTGTGTTACCAGCAACTAAGGAAGTAGGATCAGGGAATAGAAATGGCCTACAGTTAGAAGGATATCTAATAACCACTGGGTGTGCATCGAAAGATCCTATAACTGAAAAAATCAAAGCAAGTAAGAACTTTTATAGGGGAAAAAGTTACCAAATGTGGGGGAAACTCAAGCCTGAAGGAAATGATTGTTTCCTTACTCATGATGGACATGGCTTTGGATGGACACAGAATTGGATGCTATAGATTACTGCTTAGAACTGACCAGTTACAAAGGTACAGAGGAAGCATGGAGAGCTGTTTCAGTAGTTGTCAACTCTCCCATCAGCAGAGATTGGAGACCCAATATGACTGTGCAAACCAGATGGCCATCTTAAAGGCTTATTGAATAGCTGAAGTTCACCTTTACTCCGTGGGGTGGGAGGTTCAAGGGCATTGTCCAAGTAACAGGGCTCAATATGGAAGGAAGACTGGATATTTTCATGGACATTGCTTCATTCTGCTGGTACCCAAAGTAGGTAATGGTAGAGACGGGGGAAAATTGCATACCTAAGAGCAACAAGATCCCCAGTATGACTGAAACAAAGGTGGGCAAATGCAGGAGAGCTGGGTTTGATCCCTGGGTCAGGAAGATCCCCTGGAGAAGGGAACGGTTACCCATTCCAGCATTCTTGCCTAGAGAAGTCCATGGACAGAGGAGCCTGGTGGTCTGCAGTCCACAGGGTAGCAAAGAGCCAGACACAACTTAGCAACTAACATTTTCACTTTAAAAAATGTAAAGAGAGTAGAGAAGATTGCAAATGGTGCCAGACTAAGAATCTGTGCTTTAACTCCTTTGTTATTGTTGTTTCTTTGGGTTTTGTTTTTTTGGTTTTTGTTGTTGTAGTTTTTGAGTTGGGGGTTGCATATCATAAAGCTTGTGGAACTTAGTTTCCAAATCAGGGATTGAAGCCACACCCTCTTCAGTGGAAGTGCAGAGTCTTAACTTCCAGGGACCACCAAGACAGTCCCTGTACTTTATCTTAAATGGGAAGCTTTTAAAGACTTTGGGGATGGAAATTGAAATGAACAAAGGAAATTCATCTAACTCTAGTATGTAAAATAATTTAGAAGGGAGGGGAGGATGAAGTTAAGAAGAAAATGGTTTTGGTCAATGAGGTTAAGAGTGCCCTGTTGAGTGGAAGGGAAAATGAAGAGACGTGGTAAGCTGAATGGAACTGGGGAGGGGTTGCCTGGTGCTCATATCTAGGTGAGAAACGACAGAATTAACAGATAGATAAGTTTCCTGAAACACGGAGCAAACTGCAACAAAGACCAAGGATTTCACAACCACCTAAGGGAAGTAGACGGCTGGCCAAGGTGAACAGGACAGTTCCAGGACAAGATTTCATGTGCTGATTACTAGACTCAGCCTGAAAGGCCACTGGCTCTGCTAACCCTGGTTGTCCTCAAGGAAATGAACACTTCCAGCTAGGACCATCCCATCCTCATTATTCCTGGAGAAACCAGAGCTGTAGAAAACTCCCATTTCCCCGTAGTACTAAAACCCCTCTCCCTAGAAAGTTCCAGTTTCCTACATGCCATCTTCTTTGCTTCCAGACTTCTGGGGAGAAATTTCCCACCTTATTTTTAACCAGTTCTAGAATGCCCACTCTCTGAGAGACAGCAACAGTGAGCCCATCACCAGTACTCAGAGAATTCATGCCACTGAATTCAGGTGAATGAGTTAATATTTATTTCATATTTGTGATCAGTGACAATGTATGAAGAATTTTTAGGGTCAAAAGTAATGTGTGGAAAAGAGTAAATCTATTTAAAGTAAATGTTTAGATATTTTTACAACTTTCTCATATTTCAAAGAAAAATAGTAGTTTGTAGCCAAAGCACCCATTTATAGGTATAGAAGCAGTAATGGGAGAGGAAAGGAAGTGTTTAGCAGAATTCCTGGTTCATGGTGAAAGATGTACCCCTGTTCATTATGATGTAGAGTGGTAGCAGGAAATCCAAGAGAAAAGGTCCTCTGTTAGGTAGTAGAATTAGCATTCGTAAGAGAATTGGGGGTTGGAATAACGATGTTAAAGTCATTTGCATAGAGAGGACAGTAGAAATTGTGAATGACAATTTCCATGCTTGCTTGGAACTTAAATGTGTGTTATGAAAAATAGAGGTCTCAGCTCAATTCTTGGGGATGCGGAGGAAGTGGAGCAAGTAGATACAGTCTCAGAGTTGTTAGAAAGGAGGAAGATCCGTGATAATGGGAATCTTAGAAGTCTGAGGAGAAAACAAGGCAAAGGCTTCATTGATTGAGAAACATCAGAGGCTGGAGAAGCCAGGGGAGAGCAGTTCTAAGATGACTGCATTCAATTAATCTTGTCTTTTAATGGTGGGCATTGGGAGCAATGACTTGACATGCTTAGAATTAGTGAATCCAGAGCTCCCAGCCTACAAGACTTCTGCCATTGCTTAATATTGTGTTCCCTGGGCTCTAGATTTGAAACCATAAAATATGTAGTATTTATTTAGTATTAGACCATGTTCTGAGAATGCTTTTTCTGGAGCTGTTTTGAGACCACAGAATTGAAAAAGTTCTCGAGATGAAATGCTAGCCCTGTACTCAGGTTGGCCTGTCATTCTTTCCATTTAAAGCCACTGGTAATATGGTTGCAAGATGTATTTTGCCCATTTTTTAAAAGCCATTTTCTACTTTCTACTTTCCAACCACCAAAATATGTTGGGAGTGTCATAATTGTTTTTCTCTTTGGAACTTTAGAAAATATTGTTTTTATAATAGAAATAGCATTTCTTTAATTTTTTTTCTTTTTTTAATCGCCAAAGTCTGCCATACCGAAAACCACGGACTTGGCTCATTATGTTTCCAATTCTAGCTTGTGCTAGAATTTCTGGCAAATGAATATGGTAGGACTGCCCAAAATATTTCTGAGGAGGTTTATCTCAGACATTAGTCAGATGAAAGACCAGAAAATTTAAATGGACTTAAATGCATTCATGCAGGGCAAGCATTTAGAATAGGGTCTTGTACATGATGCACATATATAAATGCTGGTTATTATTATTAAGGCATTCTAAGATAATGAAGTATCAAAGGCCAGAATGAACCAAGAAAGACCATCTATTCTTATGATAGAATAAGTGCTCCCTAGGGATCCAAAACACATGATTATTAGAGTTTAGAAGACTTCCAAGGAGCTGTTAAAAGATGACTGCACTATGAGTGATAGATTAAGTGTGCAAAGAGGCTGACCAGTTATCAACTGGGTAGCTTTACAAAATGTATCATGGAGTGTAAAGTGAAGGAATTTGGGGTCATCCAGAGTTACAGACTCCACATTAAAAGTAGCTCAACCCTAACTGAAATATAAAGGTACTTGGAATTAGCATACAATGAAAATATCAATATGTTGAAAAAGCATGATGTTCAGGCATTTAGAACCTGTCAAATATGTGGAGAGATAAGAGGGACCATTTTCAGGGTTCTGTTTCCCTTCACTTACTTGCTTTCAAGGTTTTCAGTTTCTCTTGAGTAGGGAAATGTGATAGGAACATTTATGAATAAATTTTCTAGTTTCTGCAGATCAGTCAGTAAATAAACATCTATCTTTATTAGCCTTTGCTATGAGACATATGGAAATCAATATAATAGAAGTTTTGTGTCAATTATAAACTTCTCTGTCATTCAGGTTATTGCTGAAGATAGAAAGAATGTATAACAGGGTATGAGAGAAAGGAAGGACAAAGAATAGTCCTCAGATTTACATGCTAACAATATTCTATCCACCCAATGAAAGAATATATCTAAGAGTCTTGGAAGAGATTTGGGAAGACCAGACAGATTTTGAGTAAAGACCAAGGGAATAGAGGAAGAATAGATGGGTTGTGAAACTTCCCTGAAGACTCACTATAGACCAGTGCCTGACTTAGACTCTAAAAAATGCATGATGAGGAAAAAAAAAAAAACACACCCTCCAGCAAACCTAGTCCACCCTTCATCCAGAACTCTAGCAGCCTCAGTGAGCCCATTCCCAGGCTGGAATCCCACAAAAGAAATAACCAGTCTTGGTGGGGAATGGTCACAGCTCATCCCTTTGGAACAACCCTAACTCCATTTATTTCCATCAGTCATCTGAACAGGTGGTAAAGCTTTTTTTTTTTTCTTATTTAAAGAAGGTTATTAACATATTTTCAGACCTGCCATACAGAGATAAGAACATCCTATGAGCCCTAGGGACAGGATAAGGAAAACTGTGTTTAATGAAGAATATTCATGTGACAAACTTGGAAGAAAGATTGTAAAAGTAGGTCAGGACATAATTATATAGAGAACCTTGAGATCTTAGAAATGAAAGCTCGGAATTTCTCCTCTTGGCTTGGGAAGAGAGCGAAAGATTTGTGAGCTAGAGGGGGGATAAAATATTAAAAGACAAATTTCAGAAAGACTACACTTCTGGTTGGTAGTGGGGAGAGTGGACCACAGTGGGTAGGAAAACTTGAGACTAGAAAAGAGAAAATAGGTTGATGTTACTACTGTGGGTCATGCACAAGACCTGGATACCAAATTTCTAAACAGTAGGATTGGAAACAGGAGAGGCCATCTTAAATTAAAATCACGTGGATGTTTTCATTTTTTTTTTCACTTTTTATTATAGAAATGATTCAGTCATACATAACCATAGAGGAGATAGTACCCTGACTTCCCAGTATCTAACATCCCACTCAACAATTATTAGTATTTTGCTAATCTTGTTTATCTCCTCCTACAACTGTTTTGCTTTTGAAATAGTTTCAGAATTACAGGAAAATTATAAAATTAATACCAAAAATTCTCATATACTCATCTACCAAATTTCCCAAATGTTAACATTTTGCCACATTTTCTTTAATTTTTCTCTCTTTCTCTTTCCCCCTCCTTCTGAGCCTCCCTTCCCCCCTCAGTTGCCATTCATTCTTTCTCTCTCCTTTTCATTCATATTGGTGCTACAGTTGTCCCAGATTTGGTCAGTGGGAGCCTCTGCAAGGTGGATCCCAGATCCTCCTGATGTTAGTCTATCTATCATTCTTTAAGTACTTCTTTTTGACACAATGCAGTGTTCCAGGTTCATGTTATACTTTCCATGCCACAAGCCTGGAATGAAACATTTTTCAAGGACCTTATACCTTTTAGTGAAGATTGGTTATTAGAAAAAAATATGAGCATTAGGTATGCTTATTGTTTTTGCTGCTATGTCCTCTCAGCAGATATAGCTAGAAATCCATGTATATCTATTTCTATATATGGGTTTATACTAGTAACTCCAATTTCAATCCAGTACCACAAGGCTCTTTCCAGCCTATCTCTTTTGGATTTGTAATTTCATTTCCTAACAATGAGAACACTGACATTTATCCACAATAGAGATAAAAATCACACTTTTATGATTTATCTACAGGGCTTTATAGAATAATCCTGAAATTACCCATAGCTCTCTCTCTTCAACCTAGGTATGCTTAGTCTAGGCAGGGAAGAGGAGGGAAAAAGTCCACAGTAAGCAACAGTTTGATATATACAATGTTCCCCATTTCTAAACAGGAAGGCAAACACAGGATGAAATGATGTTTCCAGGGCAGTTAAGGACTAGGAACCTCACATTTGTCCTTGGATGGGAGTTTATTTTCTCAGACTAAGTCTGAGCTTGACATTCCAGCCGCTCGCCCTTCCACGGCAAATGGATATGGAGAAGTCTGCCACCAGCCGCTGATGGAGAAAACAGCTGTCCTTAGAGGGGAGAAGCCACGGAGGTGGTTGGATGTCAGTACCCTGACTTCCCAGTATCTAACATCCCACTCAACAATTATTAGTATTTTGCTAATCTTGTTTATCTCCTCCTACAACTGTTTTGCTTTTGAAATAGTTTCAGAATTACAGGAAAATTATAAAATTAATACCAAAAATTCTCATATACTCATCTACCAAATTTCCCAAATGTTAACATTTTGCCACATTTTCTTTAATTTTTCTCTCTTTCTCTTTCCCCCTCCTTCTGAGCCTCCCTTCCCCCCTCAGTTGCCATTCATTCTTTCTCTCTCCTTTTCATTCATATTGGTGCTACAATTGTCCCAGATTTGGTCAGTGGGAGCCTCTGCAAGGTGGATCCCAGATCCTCCTGATGTTAGTCTATCTATCATTCTTTAAGTACTTCTTTTTGACACAATGCAGTGTTCCAGGTTCATGTTATACTTTCCATGCCACAAGCCTGGAATGAAACATTTTTCAAGGACCTTATACCTTTTAGTGAAGATTGGTTATTAGAAAAAAATATGAGCATTAGGTATGCTTATTGTTTTTGCTGCTATGTCCTCTCAGCAGATATAGCTAGAAATCCATGTATATCTATTTCTATATATGGGTTTATACTAGTAACTCCAATTTCAATCCAGTACCACAAGGCTCTTTCCAGCCTATCTCTTTTGGATTTGTAATTTCATTTCCTAACAATGAGAACACTGACATTTATCCACAATAGAGATAAAAATCACACTTTTATGATTTATCTACAGGGCTTTATAGAATAATCCTGAAATTACCCATAGCTCTCTCTCTTCAACCTAGGTATGCTTAGTCTAGGCAGGGAAGAGGAGGGAAAAAGTCCACAGTAAGCAACAGTTTGATATATACAATGTTCCCCATTTCTAAACAGGAAGGCAAACACAGGATGAAATGATGTTTCCAGGGCAGTTAAGGACTAGGAACCTCACATTTGTCCTTGGATGGGAGTTATTTTCTCAGACTAAGTCTGAGCTTGACATTCCAGCCGCTCGCCCTTCCACGGCAAATGGATATGGAGAAGTCTGCCACCAGCCGCTGATGGAGAAAACAGCTGTCCTTAGAGGGGAGAAGCCACGGAGGTGGTTGGATGTCCTCTCCACTCACCCTACCTTCCACTGCTGCTGCAAATGTAGCATGCATGCACACACACACAAATGAAGGGATAAGGACTCTTGTTTATTGCTAGGAAATTCAACTGGGAGTGAGAAAATTTCCCTTACGTAAATTCTCTAGCCAAAGTTTAGATGACGGTTTGCATGAACTTTAATTCAAGGTTGATTACCTTGATTATTTGTGAGTTGTTGCCTGTGTGTATTTGTTCAGTTTCCTGAGAGGTTGGATGAGAAAGCACATGACTTCAATGAGCTGACTACCACTTTATTTTTGGTATGTTTGCCTGTAGAGGCTTATTTTCATTTATTAAGCAGTGCTTATTAAACATCTTCTATTTGTCAGACACTGTGTTAGGTTCTTGAAATATAGATATGGATCAGAGACTTAAATAGTCTACCAGGAACAGAAGTCTAGTCACCAGGAACAGAAATAAGACCTATTTCCCCTAGGGATAAACCATTTCTATTGGCCTTAAAAGAGCTATCTGAAATGGTAAGATTTAGATGATTCTTAACTGCTTTCTCTAATCTTTAATTAGCTACCTGACATCTCTTAGGATGCCTTGAGTTCTACCATTAGCACTGCTTCTTAATACCTTCCTAAAGGCTTTACATTCCTATATCCTTTTATATTACAATATAAGGATCTTTCCCTGGTACAATGTCTCAGATCTTTATATAGGTAACAGTTAGCAGTTAACTTACAGCAAGGTCTTGTGAGTAAGAACACATAAGAAATGGGAGTCCATTAGAAGGAGAGAGGAGAGGATGCTAGCAAAGCCCAATATCAATTTCGTAGTTTCCTAACTACAATACCTCAAGTCAGTTAAGAACTACAGTTGATACCTCTTAAATTACTTCTATGACCCAAAATATGTGCTGTGTTTTTTCACCCCATGAAGCAAAGAAATATGAAGAGTCTAGTCAACTGCTGTGAAATGAAAACAGATCACAAACTTAGATCCAGGTAACCTCCCACATACAGTTCTAAATAGATTGCTTTTCTTTTATACTTTCCAATAATTTTCACTTGAAAACTATGTTCCAATATGTATACTAAACCTGTATCACTCTGATTTCATAACAGAGTGGGAGGACCCACTAAAAAAGGGGATCCCTACTGTCACACTGTGTGTTAGTAACATAGACACAGTATAGCCAGCTTAAGGTAAATGTATAAACTCATGGAGCTGAAAGTATACAGGGCTGGTTCTGATGGGCAACAGTTTTTCATTGCTCTCTCAGATATATCTTATAAGCAGAGGCTATGATCATTTTTTTGCTAGACTTTTTAAAAAATGCTTGCATATGAAGAGCTAGTGTCTCACTCTGGAACAAGGAGCAAGGAGGCCTACTGCCCCACTATAAAAGATCTGAGTCCCCTAAGCTCAGGGTTTCTCTTCTTCTTCTTTTTTTTTTAAAATTATTTATTTATTTATTTTTAATACTTTATTCTACTTTACAATACTGTATTGGTTTTGCCATACATTGACAGGAATCAGCCACAGGTGTACATGATCTCCGAATGCCGAAGCCCCCTCCCACCTCCCATCCTATACCATCTCCCCGGATCATCCCGTACACCGGCCCCAAACATCCTGTATCCTGCATTGAACATAGACTGGCGCTTCATTTCTTATATGATAGTATACATGTTTCAGTGCCATTCTCCCAAATCATCCCACCCTCTCCCTCTCCCCCAGAGGCCAAAAGTCCGTTCTATACCTCTGTGTCTCTTTGTTTTCTCACCTATAGGGTCATCATTACTATCTTTCTAAATTCCATATATATGTGTCAGTATACTGTATTGGTGTTTTTCTTTCTGGCTTACTTCACTCTGAATAATCGGCCCTTAAAAAGAATAAATTTGACTCAGTTCTAATGAGATGGATGAAACTGGAGCCGATTATACAGAGGGTTTCTCTTCTGTAATGCAGCTCATTGTGTCTGCATGTGCTGTTTTGTCCTCTTGACATCACCATATGGGAATTGGGACTTGAAGAATGAGCACAAGAAAATGCTGATAAGCTGGCTACTCTTGTGAGTGATATAGTCCTTTGGCTCTGAACCAAGAGTTTCACATCTACTTAGCATCCATGAGACTACAGTAGGCCAAATTTGTTAGCTTGCAAGTAGGGTAAAATTTTAGATTTTACAGAGTTCTGGTTAACTCAAAGAATTAAATTATAGACTAACTACTGTGGTGTTGGAGAAGACTAAGTGTCCCTCGGACTACAAGAAGATCAAACCAGTCAGTCCTAAAGGAATCAGTCCTGAATATTCATTGGAAGGACTGATGTTGGAGATGAAACTCCAATACTTTGGCCACCTGATGTGAAGAACTAACTCACTGGAAAAGACCTTGATTCTGGGAAAGATTGAAGGCAGGAGGAGAAGGGGATGACAGAGGATGAGATGGTTGGATGGCATCACCAACTCTATGGACATGAGTTTGTGCAAACTCTGGGGGCTGGTAATGGACAGGGAAGCCTGGCGTGCTGCAGTCCATGGGGTCACAAAGAGTCAGACGTGACTAAACAACTGAACTGAACTGAATTGGCACCAGGGTCTCAAATTCATCCTCTTCAAGACCACCTTTCTTCCCGTATCTGCTTTGGGCTAATTGTTTATATCCCCCTACAAATTCTTATGCTAAGACCTACCCCCCTAGTGTAAGAGCATTTGGAGATGGGATCTTTAGGCCAAAATTAGGTCAAGCAGGCAGAGTCCTCACAAATGAAATTAGCCACTTATAAAATAAGATCAAGAGCCCTCCCTTGCCTTTCTGCCATGTGAGTGCACAGTAAAAAGATGGCTATCTATGAACCAGGAAACAGGTTCCCACCAGATACTGAATCTTCTGGCACCTTAATCTTGTACTTCCCAGCCTCCAAAACTGTGAAGAGTCAATTTCCATCGTTTATAAGCCTCTCAGTCTATAGTTATTCTTCTACAACAGCTTGAATGGCAATACCTCATCCATTTCTGCCTAGTCTGGTTCTGCTTTAGTCTACAGACAGAGAAGAAAGACAGCTTTTGTCATTCATAAATCTATTCTCTGAAGTCCATAGCTCTTGAGCTGTTGACTTTCAGCTGTTCCCAGTGAAGAATTCTGGATGGCCTAATTTGTATCATGGTTCTAGCATGCGTGTATGTGCTCAGTCGTTGTCCAACTCTTTGCGACCCCAGGGACTGTAGCCTGCCAAACTCTGCTCTCCATGGGATTTTCCAGGCAAGAATAATGGAGTGGGTTGCCATTTCCTACTCCAGGGCATCAAGGTTCACTTGGATCTATATTTATTTAGCAGGTATATACCTATGATATATTCAGTAAGAATAAGTTCATTTCAGTCACTCAGTCATGCCCGACTCTTTGCAACCCCATGTACTGAAGCAAACTAGGCTTCCCTGTCCATCACCAACTCGCAGAGCTTGCTTAAACACATGTCCATCGAGTCAGTGATGCCATTCAACCATCTCATCCTCTGTCGTCCCCTTCTCTGCCCACCTTCAATCTTTCTCAGCATCAGGGTCTTTTCTAATGAGTCAGCTCTTTGCATCAGGTGGCCAAAATTTTGGAGTTTCAGCTCCAACATCAGTCCTTCCAATGAATATTCAGGACTGATTTCCTTTACGGTTGAGTGGTTTGATCTCCTTGCGGTCCAAGGAACTCTCAAGAGTCTTCTTCAACACTGTAGTTCAAAAGCATCAATTCTTAGGCACTCAGCTTTCTTTATAGTCCAACTCTCACATCCATACATGACTACTGGCAAAACTATAACTTTGACTAGACAGACCTTTGTTTGCAAAGTAATGTCTCTGCTTTTTAATATACTATCAGTAAGAACATATTTAAATATATTTAATATTTAAAAATATGTTTAATATACTCAGTAATAATATATTTCTGGAAATCATGTTCTTAAATATGAAAAGTTCTTATGAATATATTCCTCTTTAAAACTGAATAAATTAATGAAAAAATATTAATATGTTATTGATGTTCAAAACTTTATGCTTATTAGCATAACTTGTATGCCACTCCCTCCACCCTTCAGTATTCAATAGCTTCAATCTAGGAACAGAGACCAGAGCAACATTCTTTAAATGTCAATAAGAAGGTAAAATATACTTGAATAGTTACAATGAAATAGTTAAAAGTAAACCGAGTAAAATTGTCATTTGGAAAACTAATCATTGGTAAATAGACTTTACGTAAAATTATCTACAGCCCTCCTTTCCATCCTTTGTTTGACCTTCACTAACATTCACATTTTTTTCCTTTTGCTTCTTCATTTCTATAGGTCTACATTCCTGATAAGCTCCTCATAGAAAAGAGACAGCTTCTTATTTTTCATAGTAAGTAAAAGCTTTTAATGTCCACAGTAGAGAAGTTCACCAGCCTCTTCTCCTGGGAATAAGCAGGATGCCTTAAAAGGGAACACATCAGAACAGAAAAGATTCCTCAAACTGTTACGTACTATTCCAAACAATTATTTTCTTGTACCTAGAAAAAGAATTTCATAAGATCCAAAGTTTTGAGCAGATTTCATTTTCCTTTTATTTTATTAATTCTCAGTTTCAGGAACTTCTCAAAACAAAGCTCAATTAAGCCAATTAGAATAAAGTTTCCTATTAAATTTCCTGAAGATCATTGAGGTCTCATTAAAATAAACCCTATAACCTCTATTTGGAAACCTTCTTTGCTCATGTGCCTTCTCCTGCCAATTTTTTTCCAAATCCTTAGTTCAAATATCGAAATTCTTAATGAGTCTTCAAATGGTAATGTTAAAAGCTCAGTGTTTTTATTTGACTCCTCATGCTTATTATTACCCTTTCGTCTCTCCGAAGAGGGAAGTGAGGCCAGGATCCTGAACTGAAGCCTCAGGATGGAGACAAAGGAGCCAGTTTGGCATCTGTAGAGTCAATGAATCTGGTGCAGTTATAGATCTCCTGGGGTTTAAACCCATTGGCAGGCCAGCTGAGGAAAAGTCTCAGCTTCTGTAGCAAGGAGGGCCTGCCAACAAGATGATGATGGATTGATTTCACTGGCTTTGGTCTGCTTTTCTTTAGTGGATACCTACAAGATGTATATGTTTGTGTGTGTGTGTACCCTTAAACCTTTTTTCTGAAGATTTATTGTGATAAAGCTTATGATTTGACAAACCATGAGACACTAGACTGACTTCAGGCATGGATATCTGTCATCTTTAGTATCTCCTGACTGCTGTGAGCCCAGACTTGCCTATAAAGTATTTAACCCTAATAATGTGAGCTTCTTCCAAGACTGTTTATATATACCACTCTAGAATGACAATGGATTGCATTAAATCAGCCTTAAAGACCCAAATCAATAAGCGACACTTGGAATTTATTCTAAGAGTAAGTCCTATACTCGACCCAAACCACATGTCTTTACCAAGTGGTCTAGTGTGTGAGAGTAGTGTAGTGTAATCCAGAGATCCTCTGACTCTCTCTTTAGACACTGGAAAAGCTTCTGTCAATGACACATCTATTCATGGAAGTATTTTGACTGTTCTTACAGAAAATAATATTCTGTTTGAGTGATAGGGCTCTTTATATAACCTCAGTGAACAACAGCCAAGAAGTCAATGCATCTAATCTTCTGGATTTATATTTAAGGGTTTAACCGATTGTGGTGGTAGTGGTAGTTTAGTCACCAAGTCATGTCCAACTCTTGCAACCCCATGGACGGGAGCCTGCCAGTCTCCTTTGTCCATGGCATTCTCTAGGCAAGTCTACTGGAGTGGGTTGTCATTTCCTTCTCCAGGGGATCTTCCTGACTCAGAAATCGAACACAGGTCTCCTGCATTGCAGGCAGATGATTTGCCAACTGAGCTATAGGAGAAGCCTGATTGTATGAGATGTTAAAGTTCTGAAGGCCTTTGGGCCATACACTTGAAACTAACATGACATTGTAAATCAACTATGCTTCATTAAAATTTTTTAATTAGAGAAATGTTCTGAAGTCCTACGCAAAAAAGGTTGTTTTATTGTTCACCGGTATCACTAGCCATTTGGAATATTTTGCTGTTCAGTTGTGTCCAGTTCTTTGTGACTCCATTGACTGCAGCACGCCAGGCTTCCCTTTCCATCATCAACTCCCAGAGCTTGCTAAAACTCATGTCCATTGAGTTGGTGATCTTTCCCAGCCTCAAGTCTTTTCTAATGAGTTAGTTCTTTTCATCAGATGGCCAAAGTATTGACCAGTATTTTGCTGACAGTATGTCTTATTCTGCAGCAAACAAATTACTTTCTGAGAGGTCTACCTGTGGGAAAATTCTCAATTAAAGCAAGTACAATTTTTTCACTGAACAGCAGAACAGAGTTATTAGCAGATATCATATATCTTAACTACTGTAGTTTACCAATATGAGAGGTAGTTAGAAGACTTTAGAAAGTATTAGAAAATGAGCCTCACAGAATATTTAAAAAAGAAAAACATCAGCAACAACAAAATATTCACCTTGTTGGAGAAAAAACATTTAGTAATGAAAAGAAAATCCAAGGAAAAATAGAGGAGGAACAATTCGGTACCTATGACCAATCATGAGAGCTAGTTTTAAAATTCACATTCAGTTCATTAAATCAAAAATAATTGAAATTTGCAAAGTAAGAAATCTTACCAACTAAAGCTAATTAATAAGGGGTTAGCTTAATTTAATGTTAGAAGATTCAAGGAGTGAGCACAAAAGAGAAAGTTAACATATGATAGACTCTTCCTTTAAATGGTATACATGAGAGTTCAGACATTAACTTCCCCACTGTCCAAATTAATCTGACCACCTGGTGAATATTCTCAGAACATGTTTGTTAATCCCGCAGAGTCAAGAAGAGAATTTTTGGCCAGGAAATTTTAGATTCAATATTGCTAAGCTACAATTATGACCAACCTAGATATTATATTCAAAAGCAGAGACATTACTTTGCCGACTAAAGTCCATCTAGTCAAGGCTATGGTTTTTCCTGTGCTTATGTATGGATGTGAGAGTTGGACTGTGAAGAAGGCTGAGCACCAAAGAATTGATGCTTTTGAACTGTGGTGTTGGAGAAGACTCTTGAGAGTCCCTTGGACTGCAAAGAGATCCAACCAGTCCATTCTGAAGGAGATCAACCCTGAGATTTCTTTGGAGGGAATGATGCTAAAGCTGAAACTCCAGTACTTTGGCCACCTCATACGAAGGGTTGATTCACTGCAAAAGACTCTGATGCTGGGAGGGATTAGTGGCAGGAGGAGAAGGGGATGACCGAGGATGAGATGGCTGGATGGCATCACAGACTCGATGGACGTGAATCTGAGTGAACTCTGAGAGTGATGGACAGGGAGGCCTGGCATGCTGCAATTCATGGGGTCACAAAGAGTCGGACACGACTGAGCGACTGAACTGAACTGAACTGAACTACTAAGTGCACCACTGAGAGAATCTAGATGGGGGATGGATCTTTGTTTAACTTGATGAACCTGAGCTAAAATTTGATAAGACCTTAATATTTTCATAGGTGAATATCTGTGACTTAGAAAACAGAGATGTCTTTCCTGTGATATAGATGTTACATGGATAAATAAAAAGGAAATTAGTGAGAAATTATTATCTGATTGTACAGCATTCCATGAAATGCATAGTACCAGTTCAACAAAATTGATATACATCAGTTAAATTTAATTTTTGCTCACTCTTAAAATTCTCATTGTCATTCTCTTCTTTCTTCTGAAATGTTCTTTTCTAGGTATTTATACTAATTTCCTTTCTCAAAAAGCAGTTAATTAGCCAGTTTTCATATCTTTAAGTAGATATCAAGGTAAGTGGGATTGTGAAAGTGGAGCCCTCTGGAAGAATAGAAAATCCACACTATTTTCCTCTAAATGTAAAAACCCCTTTTTATTTCATCTGATTAATTGATTTTTAAAAGCTTTTTATTTTATATTGGAGTATAGCCAATTAACATGCTGTGATAGTTTCAACAAAGGGATAGGTAGACTACAAAGGGATTCAGCCATACATATACAAGTGTCCATCCTTGTTTGATTTTGGATTCCATGGCAATAAGTATGTTTAACAAACAGTGGCTGAAGCACAATGAGTGAAATGTCCCATCCTTTTCAGTGCCAAGATGCTGAGCCCATATGGTAGCAGAGAGATAGCAGTGTTTACTAGTTACAGAAGCAGCTGGGTGACTGTGGCCTCAGTGGCCTATGAAAACAAGGAAGATTTTACTGCTGGCTTCTGCATATAGACAAGCCATTCTGACATCTTCCCTAGTGTGCTTCCTAGAGATAAAATGGTCCACCAGATAGCCTTGCCTCCTAGGCTAATTCAGCTTTTCCCAGCGGAATTTTTAGAGATAACGACCTTTTTTCTTATGAGAAGTGGGGACCTAAAATTCTGAGTCACATCCAGGCTCTGGGTGTGTTTTTCTGGGGCAGCCTTCTCTGGATACATGTGGTATGCCTCTCACACCTGCCCATCACTGCACTGCCCAGTTCTAAGAATAGGAAGCCAAGTGCCACATGAACACTGGGCAGAGAAACAAGCAGGGAGAACAGACAAGCCCCGGTGAGGCATCTCTTATGCCAGGGCACACATGGTGCCCTGGGCCATCCAACGGAGGTGTGACACTGTTTACCAGGGAGAACGGCTGCTGCAGCCTGGCTCCCTACGCCCTGTCTGGCCTATGAAATTTGATCTAAATCACAGGAGGCAAAAACATATTACTCTGACCACAATTCACATTCCGTAGGAAGAGACAGGATTAGAACATTTCTATTCTTGCCCAGTGCTGCTAAATTTAAAGTCAATATAACTGTTCACTGCAGTCTTCCTTCAAAAGACCAAAGGCAAGCACCATTTGCCAGTGGCAAAATGCTCTGACATAGCATGAGCAATATGGTTGGGGAGAGGAAGCTGAGAGGTCACAAATAACAGTCCTAAACTCACAGCCAAGGCTGCTTTCAAGGCCACTTACTGTAAATACCTCTATTTATGACTTTATTTGTAACCTCATCCATTTGTCTGTTCTTGTGTTTATTTACCTGATGATCGTTTATTAATCTTCTATCACATGTCAGGCATAAAGATGAATGATCACAGCTCATGAGCTTTTTAAAGGAGACAGGCACACACATGACAAACAGTAAATCTCCTTCAAATTAAATTTGGTATCACTTCTCACTACCCTTCCTCAGTTACTCTCAGGTCTAAAATCTTTCATTCCTTGTTCACTTGCAGATCATTCTTACGATTTGAAAGGTAGCTCAGAAATACCCATCTACTCCTCCTCCTTCAGGAAACTCATCTAGATTTACTAGGAGGACCCAGGAAACATTTCCTAGCAAACTTTACAATTACTTCCTTTTCTAGCCTTCCTTTCGCAGACTCCAATCCCCACTCTACTTCCATTTTCCATTTTTTTAAAGCCAACATTATTTTATGTCCAATAATTTTTGAGCTTTTGTTCAGTTTTGTGAATTATTAGCACCATGTCTAATTCCCCCAAACTTCTTATACCATTTGGAACTTTCAGTGACTAAGATCTGCCTCAGGCATTCAGGACTTACTTCTAGTAACATGGCATGATCTCTGTGAAGGATATCTAAGAGAGAATCACCTCTTCTGCTGTTTGGTGTGGGACCACCAAAGATTCCTAGAGAGAGAAATATGGGCAGAAATTGCGACTATTAAGATTTAATTTTTATTTCTACTGGTCCACCAGTCTGAGGCAACTAAATTCTAAGAGTTATTTTCCTATCCCTGCTTGAAATAATATTATATATTATGTATATTATTATTTTATGTAAGCTAAGACCCCAGACTCTGGGTCTAAGCAATGGCCCCGAACTATCTATTTTATATGTACCATGAAAGAAGGAACCTAGGAGTCCTATTCCACACTTTTCCCTCTACTCTTAACTATAGCTGGTTGAGGACCAGTAAACACTCTTGCCTGGATATCTTGTGCCTTTCTCCCTTCTTCTAAACCCACCAATGGCTGGTAAAGTGAATTAGGATAAGCTGAATTTGGGATACAGCATCTCTTGGGTATATAGTATTTAAAACTCCTTGCTCATTTCTACATGTCCTTCTTTCCCCAGAGAAAATGAGGGCAAATCATTAGCGAAGACGGAGGAGAGACTGAAGAATTAGACTTAAAATTGTAGTTTGGAGAGGGTTACAGCTTGGGGAAATGCTGAGAAATGACCTCTTGGAAGAGAATTTTAGGGTGGACTAAATATTATTTGCACAGAAAAAAAAGCTAAAGGAAAGAATTTGAGTTAGTTGGAATTGTCAGTAAAGAATTCAGCCATTCTACACTGTAGTGATTATCACCAAGAAAGAACAAGTCCCTGGCCTGGGCTCCTGCATCCCCAGGCACTGGTTCTGGACCAGGCCTGAAACAGGAGACTGAGCCCCCAGCATATTGAAATTACATCAACTGAAATGTTATTTTCTTTTCATGGAAAAATTATAGCAAAAAAAAAAAAAAAAAAACAAACCCTAGCAAATGATTTAGTGCATTTCAAAGGAAAATAAACATTTATTGTAATAAATAACCATAAAATAAGTCTAAAAATACTCTACTTTAAAAATACTCTTGTGAATTGAGGAAAGAGTGAAACTTCTTTTGCATCATGCCTAAATTTTCACAGAGAATTAGATAAATGCTTAGAAAATTTGCTAATTCAAGGTCTGGATTGCCTCACTGCCTGACCCACAGCTCAGTCCTAACCTCTCTGTGACCCCATGTCTTTCTCTGCACAATGGGGTTATTTCTCCTCTCCTTTCTCAATAAGCATATCCTGAAAGAAGTAAAATGATAGAAGAGATTTTATCCCTTAGAAGACACAATGCTGACAGATATGTTTGACTTTCATACACAATTCCTTCTAAAAAATCCTACATCATTGTAACTTCCCAACACACACAGAGTAAAGAAGAGATTTTAATGGATCTAAATGAAGTGAGAGAGACAAGTTTTGAAATTAAATACAATTTCAGACAATATCTGTTCAACAAAACAAACTACATTTAAAATAGCAGCATATTTTGTGAAGTCTATTTAAACATATGTAAGTTTCGTAAGTTAGAAAATGTAGCCAACAGTAGCTTTCTTTTCCCCACCCAATAACACCCCACTCCCAACTCTGATCTCTTTTGCGGTGCCCCCTCCATGGGTCTAACATATTTCATCATTATATAAGGTTGGCCAAAAAATTCATTTGGGATTTTCCATGAGATGTTATGGAAAAACCTGAATGAACTTTTTAGCCAACCCAATACTTGTGCTTATTCACATGGTGCCAATCACCACTTCTGGATGCGCTGTCAAAGCTCCGAAGAGCTTTTGGAAAATGCCATTTCCCAGGCTTCACCCCTGAAGTCCTGGCGTAACTGTCCTGGGTGGAACAAGGCAGCTCTGATTTTAAAAAGCTCACCAAGTGCTTCTAATGCACAGCCAGAGCAGGGAAAGAAACACTGAGTGTTTGACCTAGAAACTCTTCACTTACAGGTAGAGTTTTTAAAAAGTTATTGGTGCCCCAAATATTCACTTGCCTGAGGAATTAGTCTTAGGCAAGAGAAGCACAACTGTGTCCCTGATGACCCAAGGTATAACCCGCCATGTTATCGATATGTGCTAGTTCCAGGCAAAATTCTGCATTTAATTCTGTGCTTGAGGACATTGACTGTATAGTTTATACCTCAAACTAGGACACTTATTAGAGAGAATTATGCTGGAACAATCAGGCATATGGACCTATAAGCCACCCTAATTAAGGGAGATTTTTATAATTGGAAAATGCTTAAAGAATTTGAGATACAGCATATTTCTCCTTGAACAGATTAATCTTCTCATTTGTAAAACTCATATAATAATTCTTAGCTTTCAAGTTGGGTGAAAGTTTAAATGAGGGTATGAAAGACCTTTGTAAACTCAATAAAGTCCTATATATATAAAATATTATTACTCTTTGAACCAAAACTTGCTATCAGAGAGACTGAGACACCAGAAAGTGTCAACAGGAGAATTAACAAGTGTTATTCAGTATCCCCTTTTCTCTCTAAATTCCACTTGATATTTAGAAGTCAGCGGGTGCTAAAGGAAGAAATTCATAGATCACTGTGAAAGACATCGCCTGGTCTGTCATCTAACCTGTATTAGATGACTTTTCTAAGCATCCTTGCTCAGGGATATCTTACAGCACCAAGCAAAATTTACAATTGCAGGATAATTGTAACCAATACCAGCTATCTATATAATGCTTTTACAGATTAAAAGATATAATGTAACTTAGTAAAGGTGTGGCCTTTCTAGGTGTCCACCACTGCTACCTTCATTTTCTTGGTAGTTTCTTAACTTTTCTCACTTTTGGTTACCTTATGAGTAAGTGAAGATGACAGTGATCTCATCCTAAGCATGTTTGAGGGTGAAGTGGAAATTTAGTGTCTAACACACAAAGTGTACACAATTAATGGCAGCTATTGCTGTTATCTGGGATTTCCTCGTGGCTCAAATGGTAAGGAATCTGCCTGCAATGCAGGAGACCTGGGTTTGATCCCTGGGTTGGGAAGATCCTCTGGGGGAGGGCATGGCAACCTACTGCAGTACTCTTGCCTAGAGGATCCCCCTGGACAGAGGAGCCTGGTGAGCTGCATGCAATCCATGGGGTCGCAAAGAGTCAGACACAATTGAGCGACTAAGCACATTGCTGTTATTTGCATCCCCATCTGCTCCTGATCCTTCCAGCAGCCCATAGCAACAATAGAGTAGATCATGAGAAAGATAGCTCTAACAGGAAGCAGAGAAGGGACAGGGGAAGAAGAGAAAGACAATCCTTCCTACTTTATCAGTGTGGATGGACACCAAGACTAGGGTTCATTAGTACAGCTGACAGTACAAAGACCCGTTGTAGTTTAGAATATGTCTAATGAGTTTACCATTAAGACTTGGGGTTAGATAAGCTCTTATTCATCTTCATTGATCTTGAGGCTGGAGATCCTAGTTGCTAAGGCTGTCTAAAGGATCTCCATTCTCCTGGAGCCCTATGTTTATGGCAGAGCATAGCAGCTATCACCCACAGCCAGAGTCTTGTGCATGGTAATCATCACCGCCCCGCTTCTGTCCCTTGAGGTTATTTTCCTAACCTCCCTGGCCATGCACATTTCAATGTGCATGCACAATCCTTAGCATTTAGCTAGGAAGTAAAATATCTCCTAACACATTTAGATACTTCATTTGCAGTGTTAAAATGCTTCTATTGCCCAAGCCCAGATTAGACTGAGCTTTTTCTTGTTTTCCAATACAAGAGAAGTAATGGAGAGAAGTGGCTGAATGTTATTGCAGGCACGATGGAGTCACTGAACTGGCATGCAAAAACTCAGTGATAGACCCAGATGGAAGAGGCAGCAATCCAGGAAAACACAGCAGAGGCTCCCACAGCTGAGGTCAGAAGGGACCAAAGAAACAGTTTCCCCTCTCTACCCTTCCCCAGAGATCAGTGAAGCAGTTAGGAGGAAGGCCATTGAGTTTATGCAATCTAGGGTTCTTTGCTTGTGGTCCTTTAATACTCCTTGCAAAGATGAGATACCTGTACGCCTTTGTGCTGGAAGTAGCTGTATGGGTGTATGTTGTTATTAACATGCCTTTCATTCAGTTCATAGGGTTTTGTGTCTAAATATAAAGAGTTAGTGGATTTGCCAGCTGTGAGAAATTTGTTACCAAGAGTATGAAAGGAGAAAAGCACTTTGATATTGTACACTAAGTATGAAATTGCAAATCTCAAAATAAACATGAAACTAAGTATCCTGTGAGGCTGAGTGCCCTATAATTTTCAGCTCACTGGACTCTATAAATTTCATCTTTTAAGTTTAGAGACAATATTTATATGGGTAAACGAGTTCAGTGACCCTGAAACTTGGCCACAAGGTCAGGCACCTAACCTGAACTTATAGCCGAGGACCGTGTCAAGAGAAAGTTGGGTACCATGTTTTCCTAGACTAACCTGTGATTTCTTCAAGGAGCACTTCAGTGTGGCCAAATTGGTTGACCTCTGGCCCTAGATAACCACACACTCTAAGGAATTTTGTTACATGCTAAGATTCTGGCATCTAACCAAAAGCACGTGGGGCACACATCTGAATCAGAGTCACAGTTCAAGAAAGGTTTACCACCTCTTTGACACCTCTCTTTCCTCTTGACCCCAACCTCCATTTCTCCTTTGCTTACTCTTCAAGTCTTTGGTTGAAAACTGTATGTGTTATGGAATTCCATTCTTTCTGATGGAATACTCCTTTGAGAAAGAAGAGTTGGCAAAGCCAATCAATCAGTCAGGTTGGTTGGTTTTAGCAAAAAGAAGCTGCCAACAAAATACCAAGATCCAGAGAAAGAAAAAACTCACAAAGTCAGAGCTGTGACACCTCCATGTCACTCATAACCAAAACATGAATTGAGCAGAGCCCGAGGTTGATTTAACATGCTTCTCTCTTCTTTTCTTCTCTTATTCTCTTCCTCTTTCCTGTCCTTGCACACACCACACACACACACACACACACACACACACACCCTAAAACTGGATGAAAGCCTAATGGCAATTCCATACCAACTTTTAATGTATCCAAATTACCAGGTTCCCACTGCCATATGCCAAGGTGCCAGTGAGCTTCCTGGTACCACCCAGCAATTCAGAGTGGTTATGATGGTAAGATGATAGCTGTGCCTCTGTTGCAGTTTGCTTTATGAACTTCCCTTGCTTATGGCTTTTAAACCCTGCAATAATGAGACCCTTGGTGCTGAAATGGAGGCCAAGGAATGGAGAAGGGATTCCAAACTAAATGTGAAAAGGGGAACAAAATAAAACACCCATTTTAAAATCATAAGACAGGAAAAAACAGGGACAGGAATCAGTCTTTTAAAATATTGTTTTTATAGGACTCATGGCAACTAGAAGTTCACTTTATGTATAAAAGACAACTACATTCATTGATTCGAAACTAAGTAAAATTACAGCATGCATTTCTGTTTTCCTGTGTTAATCTTGAGTTACAAACCCATTCTTGCCTTACATGATAAATTTTCTACAATTTGGTCATTTTCTACTTTGACAATTAAAAGAATCTCCTAAACTCAAAATATGAATTGGCTGAATTATTCAGAGGATAGAGGAAAACTCTTTCAATGACCCTTTTATATTTCACCACCTCTTTTACATGACCCTTACAGAGCTACCTAAATTCTTTCATCATCAAATATTTATCATCAAATATAAGGCCCTTTGTCACTTAGAGGGTAGCCAGTGTCCTACCACACTTTCACACCTCTATATTTCTTCTATGATGTCCTGTCACTTAACTTTCTTTGTCATCTTCTTCCATTGTTTCATTCCACATTTATGCACTAGGAATATAGCAGTGGCAAACAGAGCAATGATTTCAGTACTTATTTAAATGAAAAAAAAAAGACAATACAGAAAATAAATGCTTACAAAATATTGTATGTTTTCTGGTGATAGAAAAAATTTTTAAAATAATTTAAAAGATAGAGGGAAAATAAAACAAGGAATGGTTGTAGTAATAATTGTGTGCTTGCCTGCAATCCAAGACTACCTCCCTAAGAAAGCAGCTCCATCACCCCCAGTGGTCAGAAGACAGATGATGTCATAGATTGTTCTCTTTTGAGATTTTAGCTGACTATTAAACAACTTCCAGCCAGACAGTGGACACATGATCAATGAGCAGTGTTCTTATTTAATATATTCTGTGCTTACTATGACAGGTGCTATGAGGAAAGTGAAGAAAGATAATTGTTTTTATTTATGTTGCCATTTTAAATTGATTCTGCCTTCTTGAGGGTAGAAATAAATTATATGAATAATGAAATGGTTTAAGAACTTGACACAAATTATACTATAATATAGCGGTTTGCCATAGGCTAGGAGGTGAAGAGTTGACTCACTGGAAAAGACCCTGATGTTGGGAGGGATTGGAGGCAGGAGGAGAAGGGGACAACAGAGGATGAGATGGCTGGATGGCATCACGACTCAGTGGATATGAGTTTGGGTAAACTCTGGGAGTTGGTGATGAACAGGGAGGCCTGACGTGCTGTGATTCATGGGATCGCAAAGAGTCAGACACGACTGAGTGACTGAACTAAACTGAGCTGAGGTGGTCAGAAAGGCTTCATTTAGTAGCTTGTTTATGTTGTTTATTTTTTTTTTCCTATTGATTCTCTTTTTTTAATTGAAGTATAGCTGATTTACAGTGTTGTGTTACTTTCTGGTATACAGCAAAGTGATTCAGTTATATATATATATTCTCTTTCATATTCTTTTTATTTTAGCTTATTATAGGGTATTGACTATAGTTCCCTACACCATACAGTAGAACCTTACTGTCTATCTATTTTATACACAACAGTAGTTAGTACTGCTAATACCAGACTCCGACTTTATCCCTCTGTACCCTCTTTTCCCCTTGATAATCATGTTTTGTTTTCTCTGTCTATGGGTCTCTTTCTGTTTCATAAATTAGTTTATTTGTATCATATTCATAATTTTGATTCCACATATAAGTGCTATTATATGGTATTTGTCTTTCTCTTTCTGGCTTATGACCTGAGACTTGAAATAAGTGATACAGGTGACAGGAAAAGGACATTTGAGGTAAGGGGAGTAACAAGCCTTCTGAGTTTTAAAATGAACTATGAGTTAATGCATTTGGCTCTCCAAGATAATTTACATCTTTTCCTCCAAGGCAGTCTCTTTCCAGCATACATTGCCTCTTTACTCATGCCTACAGAAAATGAAGATCATGGCATCCGGTCTCATCACTCCAACGGAAATAGATGGAGAAACAGTGGAAATAGTGTCAGATTTTATTTTGGGGAGCTCCAAAATTACTGCAGATGGTGATTGCAGCCATGAAATTAAAAGATGCTTACTCCTTGGAAGAAAAGTTATGACCAACCTACGTAGCATATTCAAAAGCAGAGACATTACTTTGCCAACTAAGATCCGTCTAGTCAAGGCTATGGTTTTTCCTGTGGTCATGTATGGATGTGAGAGTTGGACTGTGAAGAAGGCTGAGCACTGAAAAATTGATGCTTTTGAACTATGGTGTTGGAGAAGACTCTTGAGGGTCCCTTGGACTGCAAGGAGACCCAACCAGTCCATTCTGAAGGAGATCAACCGTGAGATTTCTTTGCAAGGAATGATGCTAAAGCTGAAACTCCAGTACTTTGGCCACCTCATGCGAAGAGTTGACTCATTGGAAAAGACTCTGATGCTGGGAGGGGTTGGGGGCAGGAGGAGAAGGGGTCAACAGAGAACGAGATGGCTGGATGGCATCATTGACTCGATGGACGTGAGTCTGAGTGAACTCTGGCAGTTGGTGATGGACAGGGAGGCCTGGTGTGCTGCGATTCATGGGGTCACAGAGTCGAATATGATTAAGCGACTAAACTGAACTGAACTGAACTTTCTCTTCAGTGGTTTGGATAATTATGAGTTCAGTGTTCAGGACCATGTTCTTTTAATTTTATTTTTTCCTGAACACCAGGCTCTTCATAGGCTACTGAAATGAGGAAGGCTCTGACTCACCACTCAGGGGGATTTTGTACTGGTAAGTGACCTAACAACTATACCATTATGGCAGATAATGCTCGTGTTTACTCAATATCACCTCTTCACTGAGCATATGACAACCCAGAAAAAAAAAAGCAATGTTTCCAGTGTCCTTTGTAGGCAAGGAGTTCTGGCCAATGAGTGGTAAAAAGGAGACACATTAAACTGAATATGACTTCAATAGATAAATGGTTTTGTGAAGAAGTCAAGGAAGGTTTCTGTGCATTGTTGTAATAGGATGGAAATTATACTTTTAAAAATTAAATTGTGTCAACCCAAAGAGAAGAAGGTAATCTCAAGAAAAACAGAAAGTGTGAACAAAGAAGGGAAACAATAATTTTAGCTGAAACAAAGGCTGTACTAAGAGGAATTGGAGTGGAACCAGTCTACAATAACTATTAAACATTTATACTAAACTTGGTGTGAATGTGTTTTAGAAAAATAAGTGATTATTTCTGACATGAAATGAAATCAACTTGCCTATAGAATTATATGGCAATAGTGTGTTAGAAGGCAATGTGGACAAGAATGCAAGATGGAGATATATTAACATGGTCCAGACAAGAGGAAATGACTAGAATTTTAAAAAAATTGTCTGCAATGATTAAATCAAGAAAAGCTGAAGAATGATGACAGATGGAGGACCCTGAGTACAGGAGGAGTCAAGACTGGCTTGAATGCATAAGCCTGAGATGATCACCCAACTGGGCATGATGTAGCAGATGTAGTGGCATCAACAGTATAATTCCTCCTCCCAGCTCTGACCTGTGATATGCTTGTGTAGAGAAACAAGGTTATTTTAACATAGTGAAGCGTGAAAAGAGAGGGGAAAGAAAACACACAAAATAATGAAATGAGAATAGGAAAAGAAAAATCCTATAGCACTGGGTTGAATTAAAGTTATCAAGATATGTAGATATAGATACAAATAAATATTCCCCAGTTTTGTCAACTGCACAGAACTAGAGGTAATAATACTCAAAGAAATGAGCTTACCATCATCTAGATCCTAGCCTATAAACACCATTTCATTTTTCTCTGAAAAGAACTAGTAATTCTTGGGGAAAGGCTGATTCTAGCCTTGGAACAAGAAAACCTAGAGGTGTTCTTGAAATTTTTTGTTGTGCCATAAATTAAGGAAATGCTCAAAATCTAGTGCAGCTATGTCAAAATGACACAGAATCCAACTTGAGGGGGCTTTCCATTGCCCAAATCTGAACAGTTTTGAGCATTAAAGTAAAAAGTGTCATTAATATAACACATTGAATAAGAAAATGAATTGCCATAATTAGGAAGAACAAATGAATGAATGTCATAAAGAGAAAAGGAAAAGCCTCTTTTACAGAATACTAACTAATAATGTAGAAGAGTGACAAAATGAAAAATCAAAATTTTGCATCATTCTTCAGGAAAGAGTCATCAGTGGATGCTAAAATCACTGGTTCAAAGAGTGTATGGAAGCAAAATATTCACAGTCCCAGAGTATCATTTTTTAACTACACACAGAGAAAAATAACTATAAATAAGACACCTAGAGTCCATCAACTTAACATAGAGATTCAACCTAATATTACTAGCAAAAGGACAAATGGATTTCATGTGACTTATTTTAAGGTTTCTAAGTTCTAAATGAGAATACATAATCACCTACATAGCATTTCTACCAAATGCATTTAATCTAAATCTAATCTAAGGAAACAGCCATTCAAATTGAGAAACATTATGAAAAAGAACTAATTTGAACTCTTCAAAACAGGAGAGACTGATGAATCTAGGTGGAAGATATATGATTATTTATTGAGCTAGTCTTGCAACATTTTACAAGTGGAGGAAACACAAAATAAATTATCAAGAAAATAAGAAAAGATCACTAATAGGGTCTGAGTTGAATGCCTATATTATACTCGTGTAAATCAAATGCATAATATTTTATGCAGTCTCAATCCCATCCCAGCCCCGTTTTGGTAGATGCCTGTTTTCTGGTTTTTACTTGTGTGCCAAGCAGACAATCTGTTGGATTACTAAATGTTGAGTAAATGAATCTTTAATATAATTAATAAGAAAATAGCCATGGAAAAATAAGCATATATATATGTACATATGTAATGTGTATATCATAAATATATCATTATTTGCACAGAAAAACAAGATTATGAAATGTCATTGATAACTAGGAGATACTACACATCACTTAGCTGACAAAGGTCTATATAGTCAATGCTGTGGTTTTTCCCATAGTCATGTATGGATGTGAGAGTTGGACTATAAAGAAGGCTGTGCACTGAAGAATTAATGCTTTCAAATTGTGGTGCTGGAGAAGACTCTTGAGAGGATATTAAATCAGTCAATCCTAAAGGAAATCTGCAGGGATATCAAATCAGTCAATCCTAAAGGAAATCAATCCTGAATATTCCTTGGAAGGACTGACACTAAAGCTGAAGCTCTAATACTTTGACCACTCGATACGAAGAGCCAAGTCATTGGAAAAGACCCTGATGCTGGAAAAGACTGAGGGTAGGAAGAGAAGGAGGCAACAGAGGATGAGATGGTTGAATGGCATCACTGACTCAATGGACATGAGTTTGTGCAAACTCCAGGAGACAGTGAAGGAGAGGAAAGCCTGGCGTGCTGCAGTCTTAACAGCTACACAATCTGAATTGTAAAGGACATCCACTATGTTGTGGGCCATAGTTTTATGACCACCCTTTTTATGAATGGAAAAACATCCCCCTTAGATATCCCCATTTTCCAAGGTAGAAACTAGAACTCTCTCCCCTACATTCTCTTTTAGGTGGGGCGCAGCACGTAACTTGGTTTTAGCCCATCACAGACATCCATGGAAGTCTTTGATTTGAAATTGACCCATGTAAAGTATATAAAAAATCCATCTTTCAGTCAATGAGGATGGCAAAAGAGGCATCTGCTCTTGGTGCAAAGGATTAAAAAGATTCTGTTATCTAGTCAGCAGTATCATCATTGCAGTCTGGAAGGCTTGGGCTGATGGCAGAAGCAAATGTATCTGTCCCAGAGGCCTTGTCAGGTGTTTTCTCTTAAACTTCTTTGATGCAAGCAATTTCACAGAAAGCAGTTTTGCCACACGACTATTTTGCAATAAAAGATAAAATGAGAACAAAACAAAATAAAGATATTAATAAGACATAATTAAGCAAGAAAAACTAACAAAATTTATTGTGAAAAATAGAAAGTACAAAAAATATTTCTATACATTTAAAATGTGTGTATATTTATGACTACTTCCAGATTTCCCTGGAAGTTAAATCAACAGAGGAATGCTGATATTTCTAATGCATTCAATTGATAGTACATATCTGGACAGTATTTACATGTTCCAGTATGTGCCCAGTCCTTGCATTTTACCAAATTATGTAAGCCAGATTCTGTGTACATCAAGTCCTCCACTAACAAATAGCAAAAATGTTAATCATTTTCAAGAAAGTTATACTCATCAGGAATGACCTAACTATGTCTTTTGGGAGGGATAGGAAGAGTTTGATTCTTCTTTTCCCTCTAGCTTCTAACATTGCATGATAAATTTAACCTGTCAGTTATTTTATCTTTTATAGCATAATTTCCTTATGGCCAATACGTTGTGTCATGAAACTGCTTGCAGCAAATGTTCTTAAGGTGAAAATGCCAAGAGCCTTCTAGCCCAGCCCTCCGAGGGTGGTTTGGGCACTCTCACCACCTGCAGGTCTTCCATGTCTGACTCTAGTCATCTAAGAATACAGGTGAGCTTCCTCCTTTCCTTTAACAAATTTATTTTCTGCTTGAACTTACTAGAATCAGTTATATAATTAATTAATTTATTTATTTTTTGCAGAGAACTCTTAAGAATGACTCTGACTTTCAGATTTACAGTCTTTCATGAAAACTTAAGAGTATTACAGGTTAGAATTCCTTCCACCATTTTCATATCAGTGTTTATTTATTTGGCTGCACTGGGTCTTATTTGCAGCGTAATATCTGTTGCTGCAGCATATGGGACCTAGTTCCTTGATCAAGGATGGAACCCCAGACTCCTTCACTGGGAATGAGGAGTCTTAGCCACTGGCTGCTACTGCTGCTGCTAAGTCACTTCAATTGTGTCCGACTTTGTGCGACCCCATAGACGGCAGCCCACCAGGCTCCACTGTCCCTGGGATTCTCCAGGCAAGAACACTGAAGTGGGTTGCCATTTCCTTCTCTAATGCATGAAAGTGAAAAGTGAAAGTGAAGTCGCTCAGTCGTGTCTGACTCTTCACAACCTCATGGACTGCAGCCTACCAGGCTCCTCCGTCCATGGGATTTTCCAGGCAAGAGTACTGGATTGGGGTGCCATTGCCTTCTCCCTTAGCCACTGGACCACTAGGGAAATCCCCAACTTATTTATTCTTATCCCCAATAACATATATCCTAAGCAGCAAAAACATGAGAAATATCATAATGTTCACAGGGTCATTACTTCACCTTTTAGAGATGGACCAACCTAGTGATTCTTGGGTTCTGAAAATATTTCCAAATACCCTTCCATGGTCTTTTTGTTTGTGAAAGCCTCAATCATATGTGGTGATTTTAGAGATTAAATTCATGTGTTTCTTACATTGATTTTGCTCATTCAAGTGGGCCTCCAAGATGGTAAAATAATGCATCAGAAGGTGGACGATTATATTAATGAGTTTTTTTTAATTTTCAGGTATTTATTTTTGCTAGTTGTGTATACTTGACTGGAGTACCTCCAATCTCAGAGAGTTAAAATAAATTCAGTAGCTGGCTTATTTCCCTCTGCATCAATTTCATCTGAAACTGACTTGTGGGAGGGTGCTGTGTGCAACTTGTTTCCTTTGTACTCTGTTAGTTCTTCAGTTGGTCTACAGCTGAAAGGCAGTCTGAGTGCCTTGGCGGCACTGAAAATGAAGCTGGACTTATCTTTCCTACTTGAAAGCTTATATGACAGGGTAATGTCAGTGACTTAGGTGCACATGAGTACTAACAAAGTGCAAAATAGTTATTATTATTATTTTTTTTTTTTACCACTCCACCAGCCTCAGTTGCTTTGGATTTAACCTGAGGGACATGGCTATTGATGAGACTTTGGCACAAAGCGTGCTAAGATCTTTGCAATTCTTTTCTAAATCCTCGAATTCCACCATACCAACTGTCTCTAAACCGTCTGCCCCAGTTAAACTCCACTAAACAAAGTTGGTTAATACAGTATCTAATTCACTGGCAGTATTTTATTTCCACTGCAGAAAATCCACAATCCCCACATTAGTCTATGGCTATCCCAGGGGAGTGTGTGCCTTCTCAAATAGTTTTTATTCTTGGAAACATTAGAATGGCCATTTGGGGTAAAATAAAAATTTAGGATCCAAGTTAACCTCCTGAAAAATATTATTAGAAGCTTTATGTATTTTCCATGAAAATATATTGAGCTCCAGCGCCCATGAGACTGTGCTAGGCAGTCTAGCGGATGCCATGCGCCACTGATCTCTCCTTCACTGTGATCTGGCCATACTGGCTTTGTTTCAGTTCTAATCTCTGCAAGATCTTTCTGCCAAAGACCTGCAGTGCATGCTGTACACTCCGCCTAATACCCACCTCCTTGTCCTTTCCTGCTAATAGCTACATGCTATTTCCAGCTGACTCAGATTTATCCTTGAGGCTTCAGATTAAATGTACTTCCTTTGCAGAGGTCTTTTTATCACAACCTAATATGATTTATCTTTCCTAGCACCCTCTGCCTTTACAGGATGTCATAACTTGTGATTAAACATTTATTTGTTTTATGTATACTTTCTCTTTCCCATAAGACCTTTCTACACAAGGGCAATGATCAAGTCTGCTTTGTTAACCACTGTGTACTCACTGTTTTCAGTTTTTTTCATTAACTTTGATTTTTAACATCATGTAAGTTTCATGTGTGCAACATTATTTTTCTGCTTCTGTATACCCTGCAGCGTGCTTACCACCAAAAGTTTAGTTTCCATTGATTGCTCTACAGTTAAGCCTTTACCCGTTTCACTATCCTCTTCTAATAGCTACTACTTTGTTCTCTGTATCTATGTGTTTTTAATTTGGCTTGTTTATTTATCTTTTTGTTTGTTGTTTTTGATTATTATTTTTTTGTATTCCACATATGACCTTGAGGGTCTTACATTAAGCGAAACAAATCAGTCAGAAAAAGACAAATACTGATTTTTAGTGCAGAGTCTGCCATATCATATGGTCAGTACCCCATGTAAACCACTGAGAGGGAGAGGGTTCTCATTTCATATTTTCATCACATGGACAACATGTTTCATTACTCATTAATAGATTAACACAGTATTATGCTTATGCCTAGGAGAAGAATCCAATTAAAAAAATACACAGCTATTTCTCTGAAGTAGTGATTCCTTTGCTTATTAGGCTAAACAGAAATTTCCTGTCAATCTTTTCAGATATCATTGTGAACTTGGGCCAAATAATAAAGGTCATAAAACTTTCCTCCACCAAATTAATTTGCACTTATATAGATTCCAGAGCAAAAGAAATGGAAGCAATTGTTCATCACTGGGAAGTAAAAAGTATACTGAGTAATCCATAAGTTTTACACCATTTTATATTAATCATATCCCCAGGTATGATATCCCTCTCTGTTCCTGCTATTAACTATATTTATCAGAAATGAATGTGCTTCCAGCAGCCTGTGCATGAGCTAAGGGGAAAAAAACCAAGTTGTTTCGATCATCTGTCCTGTTTGGGTTTGCATTCTTTCAGTTTACTAGTAAATTGTTAAGTACAACTGACTGAATGAAAATGTAAGATATATCTTTCAGTTTCACGTCACTGGGAAGTTTTGATGCCAGTTTTAATGAAGCACGGGGGATAGAATGGCCAATAATGGGAAAATCTGGTGTTTCACAGATCTAGGGACCCAGTGTCTTCCTTATTGCTCCCTAAAATCATCTCCTAGGCAAGAAGCCCCTGCAATGTGTTTTAATTAGTAGTGTCTTTGCCTCAATCTCTCTGTTCTCCTGCCTTGAGTCAGATGGGAATTAGGACAGTTGGCCAGGCAGCTGGGCAGGTAATTGGGCCTTTATTGATCTATTGTACTGCAGACATCAGAAACACAGAGAAGAAAGAACACATTCACTGAAACAGTGTGGAGAAGAGGCTGGGGTCGAGCATCTCTTTTGGATCCCCATCAACAGAGCTTCAGAAGTGGCCCTCCAATCAAGCAGTCTTTTATTCCTCACCTTATAGTCAACCCCTCTCACGACCTCAACATTTCAAAGCCCCATGCAGTCCAATCTATTTATTTAGAGATTCCCAGTGCTCTACTAAGTGCTGGGCGTTATATGTACCATTCCAAACATAAGTGGAAAAGCAATGGTTCCTACCTTCAAGGAGCTCTTTGCCATGGAGTAGAGATGAAAATGGAGGTTGCTGAGAGTACTTGGTCTTATACTGTAACGTATTAAGTATCGTTTCAAAAGCTATGCTATGAGAGGATAGAGAAGAAGAGATCAGATTTCCTGCAGACTTTTTTTTGAACACTATCAAACAGTAGTGGCCTCAGTTGCACCTAGCACTCATTAGTTTGTTTTCCTACCATGTTAGAGGTTCCCAGGTCCACCTTTAGGTTCTACAGTTTACTAGGAGGATTCACAGGACTCAGCATAAAAGTTATAATCAGGGCTAAAATTTATTACACTGAAAGGACATAAAACAAAATTGGCAAAAAGAAAAAGCAGAGGGTATGAAGTCCATAGAACACCAGGCACAAGCTTCCAAGGCTCCTCTCCCAGCTGAGTTAACTAAAATATGCTCAATTCCTCCAGCAATGAGTTGTGGCAACACAGTGTAAGATGTGGGGAGCTCACTGGAGACTCTAGGAATTTTACTGGGGACTAGTTTCATAGGTATCCTCTGCCTAGCAAGTATGAAAATTTCGGATTCCCAGAATAAAAACAGATGTTCATCATAGACCAAGTTTGTGTAAATGGTTTATGTATAGCAAGTCACTATGATCAGTTCTGACAATGGGGGAAACCCTCCCAAAACCCAAATGCTGTACGCCAGATTCCTGGATGCCAACTAATGGCCAACCTCACAGGCAAGTCAGTTTATTGACAGTCATCTATGTTAACTCATTTCTGCAAATCTATTCATGTATTTGTTTATACATGTATTTACACATCTAGAAAGAAAAGTGACTTTTAGATTTGTTTTCTAGTTTCAATTATTTTTAAATAACACCTGCAATGCAGGAGACTCAGGTTCAATTCCTCGGCTGGGAAGATCCCTTGGGGAAGGAAATGGCAACCCACTCCAGTATTCTTAGCTGGAGAATACCATGGACAGAGGAGTTTGGCAGGTTACAGTCCATGCAGTCGCAAGAGTTGGACACCACTGAGTGACTTTCACTTCACTTCAATTATTGTTAAATAATACTAGGTTTTCCTTTTTAAATTTTCTAATTAAAATTAATCAAATCCTACTTTCAGCAGTGAGGTGGAGTCATTTGGTACCTGTTTCCAAAAGCCTATTGTTAAATCACCAGGAAATTTGTGAGCTTCTTGTTGGTAGCATGAAATTACTTATGGTGGGTGGGAATTGGCAGGCAGACGCTTTAACCTCTGAGCCACCAGGGAACCCACAAATACCACAGAAACTGGCAAGTACTACAAATGAGGGCCTCCCCCACTTCCTTGAAAAGCTAATTATTATGTAATTGCCTATTTTTATATTCCAAGGTAAAAGATGAGAGAGTAGAAAAAATAAATTTTCACAGCTACCAAGTGTCAGGTCGGTAGCTCTCTTCCTTAGTTATTTTGTTTAAGAAAGATTTGGAAGAACAAGCTAGCTATAGCTCATGCAGGCAGAATTTCTCAGCTCCTGTCTTGTCTTAGCAGGGATTCAAAACAACAGACTGGTTACAGCTCAAACATCTTTTATTAAACATACAGAGAATAGTACACTCCCCAAATGGGAGCAGGCTGACCCCAAGGGAGTCAAACAATGACTCTTGGCTCCCTTTTTATACTTCCCATAGCCTCTTCTTGGTTCTGCCCTGTGTAAAATGGGGCTTATATCCGCCACCAATAAGGAAAGGGAATGTCAATGGGTGTGTACTCAAGGGCAATTGACAGTTGCAAGTTACATAACAACAGGCTCTATTGCACATGTCTTCCCTATAATTCTGTCTGTTCTAATCAGATGTATATATGTATAGAATATTTATTAACCCTTAATGGACTCCTAGCTGCCTTAGGTTACTTGAAGACATAGCTTTGCATGAAGGACAGCATGTGCTGCAGCGGGATAAGCCCCTGTGGTTAGTTTGTATCCACTATGTACCTAGCAAAGATATGCAAGAGTTGGAAAAGTCTCTGTGGTTATTTTTGTGGCACATCTGTGAGCTCTCCTGGGTGTATCTGGGGTGGGGTTTAGAGATCAGCTTGCATCCTTTTCCACTAGGCCATCCATTTTTGCTCATGCCTAACTTAAAGCTTAACACTGAGAAAATGAAGATCATGGCATCCGGTCCCATCACTTCACAGGAAATGGATGGGGAAACAGTGGAAACAGTATCAGAATTTGTTTTCTTGGGCTCCAAAATCACTGCAGATGGTGACTACAGCCATGAAATTAAAAGATGCTTACTCCTTGGAAGAAAAGTTATGACCAACCTAGATAGTATATTCAAAAGCAGAGACATTACTTTGCCGACTAAGGTCCGTCTAGTCAAGTCTATTGCTTTTCCTGTGGTCATGTATGGATGTGAGAGTTAGACTGTGAAGAAGGCTGAGTGCCAAAGAATTGATGCTTTTGAACTGTGGTATTGGAGAAGACTCTTGAGAGTCCCTTGGACTGCAAGGAGATCCAGCCAGTCCATTGTGAAGGAGATCAGCCCTGGGATTTCTTTGGAAGGAATGATGCTAAAGCTGAAACTCTAGTACTTTGGCCACCTGATGCAAAAAGTTGACTCATTGGAAAAGATTCTGATGCTGGGAGGGATTGGGGTCAGGAGGAGAAGGGGACGTCAGAGGATGAGATGGCTGGATGGCATCACTGACTCAGTGAATAT
>SJYC01051782.1:0-32184 GCA_006408675.1 Madoqua kirkii
TCTAGTACTTTGGCCACCTGATGCAAAAAGTTGACTCATTGGAAAAGATTCTGATGCTGGGAGGGATTGGGGTCAGGAGGAGAAGGGGACGTCAGAGGATGAGATGGCTGGATGGCATCACTGACTCAGTGAATATAAGTCTGAGTGAACTCCGGGAGATGGTGATGGACAGGGAGGCCTGGCGTGTTGTGATTCATGGGGTCACAAAGAGTTGGACACAACTGAGCAACTGAACTGAACCGAACTTCCTACCTAACACAAGTAAAACCCCTGCTGCTGCTGCTGCTAAGTCACTTTAGTCATTTCCGACTCTATGTAACCCCACAGACGGCAGCCCACCAGGGATTCTCCAGGCAAGAACACTGGAGTGGGTTGCCATTTTTTTCTCCAATGCATGAAAGTGAAAATTGAATGTGAAGTCGCTCAGTCGTGTCCGACTCTTCACAACCCCATGGACTGCAGCCTACCCGGCTCCTCCATCCATGGGATTTTCCAGGCAAGAGTACTGGAGTGGGGTGCCATTGACTTCTCCAGTAAAACCCCTACTCACATTTATTTACCCGTTTAATAAATGTGAAATGCAGAAAAAGATCAAAGACTTTGAGGAACTGCTAGTGGGGGAGACCAAACTTATAAGGCCAAATTATTCTCACATCGATGTATCTTTTCCCCCACTCCCATAGAAGAATGAAAAGAAAAAGAAATATTTCTCCTACTCAAAGAAGCTTTGTCACTGTGTGAGTTCTCCAGTTTTTATTAAGTGTGGTGATACAAGGTTTTCTGAAGACAGACTCCCTTCCCGCATGAAATAGCCAGTCATTTGTTTGCGGAGTCAAGGATAGAGAAGAGAGGCTGGTCCTGGCAGAGGGGGCAGGACTGACTTTGCCATAGGAAGCGATGCTGGCTTTTCTGATCTAAGGGGAGAAGTGTGTATCTAGTTTGGGGGGCAGCCAGGAGGGAGGCCATCAACCATGGCATGCACTGAGTGGTCCAGCCCTCTCCCTGCTGTCCTGTGAAACGTTTTGTACGTAAGAAGTTCTCTGAGGAGTGGCACGAGCTCTGAAGGAAGGGCACACAGAAGCCACAGAAGTAGCCCTGGGATGGGTCAGCCTGGGAGCCAGACTGTGACCTCTGTCTTAGGCAGCAAGGCGTAAAAAGTAATGTTGACAGAGTTCTTATCACGCTCCAGACACTGTTTTAAGCATTTTACAATGCTTTCACACCTTTAGCTCATACAAAAGCCCCATGAAGTGGTACCATTTTATTAAAGAGGAAACTGAGCACAGGAAAGCTGAGCACCATTGCCACAGAGCTAGGAAGTGTTGATTTTCTGCTTGATTTGACTTCAGAAGTCACTGAAAGCATTTGAAGAACTACCGCAGTTTTCTGGTTACAGATACTAGATTTTCGTTCTTTAAAAAAATTTTATTTTATTCAATATTTATATGCTTATTTCCACCTCTTTAGTGATATAATTAATATATAACATTGGGTAAGCTTAAGGTGTATGATGGAGAAGGAAATGGCAACTCACTCCAGTATTCTTGCCTGGAGAATTCCACAGACAGAGGAACCTGGGGTCGCAAAGAGTCAGACACGACTGAGCGGCTAACACACAAGATGTATGATGCAATAATTTGACATATGTATATACTGCAAAATCTTAATAAGATTAGTTAACTTCTATCACCTCAGTTATGATTTTTTTTCTTGTGATGAGAACTTTTAAGATTTAAGATTTACTTAAGATTTATTTATCTTAAAACTGTCAAATATATGCTAGAGTATTGTTAACTATGGCCACCATGCTGTACATTGCAACCCTAATACTAATTTATCTTATTCCTTGAAGTTTGTACCCTTTGACCACCTTCACCCACTTCCCCTATACCTCACCTCTGTCTTTGTCAGCCACCAGTCTGTTCCATTTCTATGAGTTTGGTTTTTTAGTTTTCACACGTGAGATCGTACAGTATCTGTCTTTGTCCATCCGACTTACTTAACATAACACCTTAAGATTTCTCCATGTTGCAAAGGGCAACATGTTTTTATGATTGAACAATGTTCCATCATGTGGAGATTTTCTTTATCCATTCGTCTATGTACACTTGGTTCATTTCCATGTATTGACTATTGTAAATAATAGTAAGTAATACTGCAATGAACATACAAATGAAGCTATGATTTCATTTGAGATAGTGATTTCATTTCCTTCATATATGTACCTAGAAGTAGAATTTGTGGGTAATATGATAGTTCCATTTTTAATTTTTTGCGGAATCTCCGTACTGTTTTCCATATTTCCATTCCTACCAACAGTGTGCAATATTTGCCTTTCTCTATATCCTCTCCAACACTTGTTATTGTCTTTTTGGTAATAGCCTTTCTCATAGGTGTAGATGAAATCTCGTTGTGTTACCTATTTGCATTTCCCTGATGGTTAGTGATAATGAATACCTTTTCATTTACCTTTGGCCATTGTATACATTTATTTAGGTCTTTGTCTACTTTTTAACTGGATAATTTGAGGAGGGTTTGCTATTGAGTTGTATGAGTTCTTTATTTATTTTGGAAATTTATCTCTTATCAGATATATGATTTGCAAATTTCCCCTGCCATTCCATAAGTTGCCTTTTCCTATTGTGAATCATGTCCTTTGTTCCACAGAAACTTTTCAGTTTGATGTAATCCTGCTTGTTTATTTTTCTTTTGTTGCTTGTGCTTAGAGTGTCACATCCACAAAACCATTGCCGAGATCAATGTCAAAGAGCTTTATCCTTGTATATTATTCTAGGAATTTTACGACTTCAGGTTTTTAGAGTTTTTCTGTGAGTGGTGTAAAATAGGAATTCAGTTTCACTATTTTTCATGTCAATATTCAGTTTTCCCAGCACACAGATTGTCTTTAAGATGGGCATTAATTATTAATATTATAGTCAGGGTATTTAAAGTGCATTTTTAAGTTGGAAACATACTCAAGGCCTTTCCATAGTCATATGTTTCTTGAAAAGATGAAAAACAGAATGCCTCCCCTGTCAGCTTAGAGTGGTATAAATGTATTTTGAGTCATTATCAAATTGACCCCTCTCTGAAGGATGCTTACAAATCTTGCCCTTGGAAATCTCCTTGTCCCTCTTAGTTTTATTTTTGCCTTGCTCACTCCCTGTGAGTCTGCTGCAAGCCCTGAACAGAAAACTCTGCCTTTGACTGGATATGCTCAGGCAGTATGTTATTTTGAAGAAAGTTCAGCTTTAGCTACACTAACTGCGTTTATTTCATTGCAAAATGTTCTGCCTGTGCTTTGTCCCTTTCCATTCAGTTTTTTCAGAGACTCTTATTTGTCTGGGGATTCTAGAGAGAAAGGTCATGAGTTCAGAAACATGCTTTAAGAACATATTCTTTAGGAAAACTTGAAAGCTGAATCTTATGAAAAATCTTAGTACTTCTTGCTAAATGTTGCTGTTGTTTGGTCGCTAGTCATATCTGACTCTTTTATGATGCTATGAACTATAGCCCTCCAGGCTCCTCTGTTCATGGGATTTCCCAGGCAAGAACATTAAAATGTGTTGCCACTACCTACTCCAGTGGATCCTCCTGGCCCAGGAGTTGAACCCACATCTCCTGCATTGCATGCAGTTTCTTTACCACTGGGCCACAAAGGTAGCCTTCAATGCAAATAAATGTTTAACTCAGTGAAACTGAGATTGCAGAGAAAGAACTTGCCTGAAAAATTTGAAGAACATGAAGAAGCATGTTCCTATCATACCCGTTCTTTGCTTCTCTGTTGTTTTCCGTTCCCTTTTTTTTTTTTTTTCCAAGTAAAGTACATGGTGTATCATTGAAGAACAATGGCACCTTTGCCAAAATATTTTCTTGGAATCGCCTTCCTTCCTATTGCACAGTCCTACTAGCAAAACTCGCATATCAGTGAGCAAATATTCCCTTCTTAAACTGAACTTCTGGTATTCCAGCTCCCACTCGCCAAAGCCAGAGTGATTTGAACATTCCTCTTCATCTAATATCAGTCCCCATCAGATAACTAGTAAATGAATAGAGACTGAAGGTTAGGAGGAATGCTAACAATGCAGATAAAGTCCTGATATCTGGCAGCTGTGAGTTAATTCGACCAGATCACAGCCCAGGAGAGTGGCTGTCAAAGAGAGCAAAGAGTGCAGGGGAGACTTGGCTTCATGCCTGCAACTTACAGCACCTTCCCCAGGCCAGCAGCCTGGCATTTGGTATCTAAAGTCACCACAGGAATGAGACAAATTCCACTATCCTATTTGGCACCTGCTTACCATCGCAAATTAATTCCCTGTGACTGTTGGAAAGGAAAATAATTAAAATGACTGAGGGAACCACTGATCCAACTAAGCATTGAGAAAAAGGGTCAGTTGACCTCCTAAGCCATTCCAAATACTGGTTTCGAATTCAGAGTTCCAGAGCCTACTAAGTCTGGTAATGCAAAGGCAGAGCGCTTTGCCCTGCATATTTGAAAGCAGTCATGACCTGTTGCCTGTTTCTAGATTGGTGAAAGAATACACAAGTAGAGCCTCAGGGAATCTGAGTTCTACTCTTACCCCTCACATCTACCTCTGATCTGTCTGAATAGGTTGCTTTTTTAAAATTTGTCTTGATCATCAGCGAGAAGCCATTATTTTGAACATCTGAACCTTGAAGGCTCTGCTCAGTGTGTGTATTTTGTTTTCTCCAGATGCTTGCTCCTTGGGAGAAAAGCTATGACCAAACTAGACAGCATATTAAAAAGCAGAGACATTACTTTGCTGACAAAGGTCCATCTATTTAAAGCTATGGTTTTTCCAGTAGTCATGTATGGAGGTGAGAGTTGGAATATAAAGAAAGCTGAGTGCCAAAGAAGTGATGCTTTTGAACTGTGATGTTGAAGAAGACTCTTGAGAGTCCCTTGGACTGCAAGGAGATTAGCCAGTCAATCCTAAAGGAAATCAGTCCGAATATTCATTGGAAGGACTGATGCTTAAGCTGAAACTCTAATACTTTGGCCACCTGATGCGAAGAACTGACTCCTTGGAAAAGATCCTCATTCTGGGAAAGATTGAAGGCAGTCAGAGAAGGGGACGACAGAGGATGAGATGGTTGAATGGCATCAGCAACTCGATGGACATGAGTTTAAGCAAGTTGTAGGAGTTGGTACAGGGGAGCCTGGCGTGCTGAGTTCACGGGGCCACAGAGTCAGACACGACAGAGCGACTGAGCTGACTGCAGGTTTCAGGCAGAGGAACACTTAGTGTATTCCTGACTTTGACCAGCAGATGGAAGCATTTTTGATCGTGTGACACCTCTAGGTTCCCAGGCCTGAAAAATATGTATCTTCCTTTTCCAGGAAAAGCCAATAAGCTGAGTCACTGGACCCACTGTCTGACATAGTATCTTATGTGTGTATGGAACATCTTTACAAATAAAGAGAAATGTGAATAGTTTGGAATAACCAGGGAAGAAATTAGTAAGCATTTAAAGTTTACTTTCAATAGTTACAACAACCTAGCTCTCTTAATTCCCTCACATTCTTTTAATTAAGCAATGAAAAATGATCATGATTTATAACATTCTGTCATTTAGAATCAATATAGTTATCCTTAAATCCCAAGTGATTTATAAATACTCCATCTTTAATCAAAGACTGGTAAGATAGGAGGGTTTAACATAGTTATATGGCACAGATGGCTAAGAAACTGAGTTCTAAAGCAAACTGTCATTCCACTGAGACCTTATTACCTTACAATATCTCCTTTAAGTTGATTTCTTAAGGTTGGCAGACTTTAATTTAGAAACCATAGGGTATTTTTGACAGAGATATCAAGGAGATTGTAGGTTATTGCTAGTCCTTGGCAGTCACTCAAATATGGGGCAATTATGTGCCTTGACATAGTAGATAACTGAACTGATATTTAGACTGAAATTTAATCACTCTCTTACTCTTTACTTTCTGAAGCTGAAATTCAAGGCATGTTCAAATAAATCCTTGAAATATTTTTCTGCCCCTGAAAGAATTATAGGGTAAGACCCATTCTTTGAATTATACCAGAAGGAAGACGAACAGCCATGGGTGATATTATATATCTTTTACTAGGGCATTTGCCAGCAAAAGTTCTACTGTTCTGTGATTGCTAAAGGTATCTCAGGGACATCTTGGGGATTCTGCATAAGGAACAAGTTGGAAACTTTGCTGATATTCCCACGTGTGTGTGCTCAGTCATTTCCAACACTTTGTGACACCGTGGGCTGTAGACTACCAGGGTCCTCTGTCCATGGTATTTCCCAGGCAAGAATACTGGAGTAGATTGCCATTTCCTTCTCCAGGGGATCTTCCCGACCCAGGTATCAAACCCAACCCATGTCCCTTGTGTCTTCTGCATTGACAGGCAGATTTTTTTTATCATTGAGCCACCTTGGAAGCCCCTGATATACCCATATGCTCACCTAAATGTGTTCTTTTCAAACTAAGATGTGTATGTGTGATACGTTGATCCATACATACACATTTTTGCATATATACACATGTATCATTTTTATATAATTTACATAAATATTTTTATGTATTTATAACTTACATATATAGTCAAACAAACATACTCATATTGAAAGACTACACAATCACACAAGAGAGCATGTATCAGGCAAATATGTACTTAATCACCTAACTATGTGATTTTAGAGAAGGCTTAAACTGGTTTAAGTTCATAAGAGAAGAATCCATAGTTATTCAAATCCTGATCTTCTGCAGCAGCCATGAGAGCTATTACCTAAAAAATATTAGAAAGGATCTGGGAAAGTGCTAATGATGCTGGTGCCTATTGCTTTAGCAGCATGTTTGCCTCTCCTAAAGGGTTACTTTCCAAGGCTAAGGCTCATGTAAATAAAGTCAAACATTTATCAGAGTTCATACAAGATCGGCCATCCTACTTTCCACCATTATATTTACACAAGTAGTTAATGGACTGAGACCAGATTTTATTTCCATTAAACTAATGAGCGAAACATTACTTTGCCAACAAAGGTCGGTCTAGTCAAGGCTATGGTTTTTCCTGTGGTCATGTATGGATGTGAGAGTTGGACTGTGAAGAAAGCTGAGCACCAAAGAATTGATGCTTTTGAACTGTGGTGTTGGAGAAGACTCTTGAGAGTCCCTTGGACTGCAAGGAGATCCAACCAGTCCATTCTGAAGGAGATCAGACCTGGGATTTCTTTGGAAGGAATGATGCTAAAGCTGAAACTCTAGTACTTTGGCCACCTGATGCAAAGAGTTGACTCATTGGAAAAGACTCTGATGCTGGGAGGGATTGGGGTCAGGAGGAGAAGGGGACGACAGAGGATGAGATGGCTGGATGGCATCACTGACTCGATGGATGTGAGTCTGAGTGAACTCCGGGAGATGGTGATGAACAGGGAGGCCTGGCGTGCTGCGATTCATGGGGTCGCATAGAGTCGGACATGACTGAGCAACTGAACTGAACTGAATGAGTGAGAATCCTGAGTCAGACTCTCAAACTAAACTGAGCTTTTTCGTATCTGTTGCTCCTTCCCCACCATCCCCTCATAATGCCAGATTTTGATTTATGGAATAGTAAACATATACTTGCCTGGAAAATCCCATGGACAAAGGAGCCTGGAAGGCTGCAGTCCATGGAGTCGCTGAGGGTTGGACACGACTGAGCGACTTCACTTTCGCTTTTCACTTTCCTACATTGGAGAAGGAAATGGCAACCCACTCCAGTGTTCTTGCCTGGAAAATCCCAGGGGTGGGGGAGCCTGTCGGGCTGCGGTCTATGGGGTCGCACAGAGTCAGACACGACTGAAGCGACTTGGCAGCAACAGCAGCAGCAGTAAACATATTCGTATTAGGAGGAAGATGGTTTGCCAAAATTAATCAGGAGTAATATCTGATTGAATTCATGTATGGATCCAATGGGCTTCCCTGGTTGCTCAGTCGTAAAGAATTTGCCTGCTAATGCAGGAGATGCAGGTTTGATCTCTGGCTTGGGAAGATCCCCCGCAAAGAAAATGGCAGTGCACTTCATTCTTGCCTGGGAAGTCCCATGGAGAGAGGAGCCTGGTGGGTCTCAAGAGAGTCAGACATGACTTTGTAAATAAACAACAGCCAGAACAACATGGATCCAATATGTGACCCAACCCAAGGATCAAGGCAGGATCTTCTTAGCCAAGACATACCAGAATCTAACCAGCTAAAGCTGGTAAAGGCAAGGCAGCTTTCCCATTTGTGGTTGGTTGCCTGGTAAAAATTCTCATTCAACCTGGTGAGAGCTTGTGTTATTTCTGAAGTTAGCGGACCTTATTGCCCTAAACCACACAGTAAATAAAATAAAGTGAAGTGAAGTCTCTCGGTCGTGTCTCACTCCTTGTGACCTCATGGACTGTACCTGCCAGGCTCCTCCATCCATGGGATTTTCCAGGCAAGATTACTGGAATAGGTTGCCATTTCCTTCTCCAGGGGATCGACCCAATCCAGGGATCGAACTCCGGTATCCTGAAGGCAGGATAGACTCTTGCAGGCAGACTCTTTACCCTCTGAGCCACAAGAGGACTTAAACCACAGTGCAACCTTCAATGAAGTTTGCCCTTTTATTGCGCTAAACCGCAGAGTAAATAAAATAATGTCTAATAAAGACATAGGCTTCTACAGGATTTCTTCATTGAAGGTTCCAACTTTCTTACCAATTTCTAGTAATAATCATTTGTTTACTTTTGTGGAATGGAAAGAAACTACGGCTCTTCTCCTGAGATTATTCCAGATAATTGACTCACAAAATACTCAACTTCTGCACCATACTACCAACTTTTCCTGAAGCACTTTCCATGGAGAAGGTGAGGGCTTTGGCTGATATCAGGGTGGAAGACACTGCTCTTCTCTTTCTGGGCATGGGCTCCTTCCAATGCCTGTCCATCTGCAGGACAGACAGAAAGGTTTTGTGAGCAGGAAGTGAAGCTGGAGCCACAAGAGTATGAAGCCTGTGGAGGCAGGCGTCATGGGCTCCGGATGTCTGCAGAAATAGCTGAAAATGAGCCAATGTGAGAAAAATTGGGAGGCATTCTAAAGCCCTCTCAAGACATCAAAAGCCAAGGAATAAAGAAGTAAAAGCTGCCATTTGTATAGCCTTCTTGGGATTTCTACCATTAAACCTGAAAATATTTCACTGGATTAATGTTATTCATAACTATAAAAATAAAGAAGACATGTTTTGAAAAACAAAATCAATATAAAAAGAAAAGAAAATCTTTTGAGGAAGGAAACCTTTGATAATGAATATTTTAGGATTATATTAAACTGCTTGATGATATCTTTTGCCTGATCTGTCAGTAAATCCAAGGAACCTTCAGACAATCACATGGAAGTTTATCTTCAGTTCTCTGTATTTCAGCATCACACCTGGAGGCCAGACAGGACAGATACCCAGAGCAGCAGTGGTGCATCTCTTCCTAAGAATTCTACGTGTTGAGATGGATCTAAATGTGGAAATTAAAAAGTGGTCTGAGTCAAGATCTAGAGGGCTGATATATCAACAAAGACTTTGGAAAAGCATTTTCAGGTGACAGAACTTTCAAAAGTCAGGGTAAAAATGGAATATCATCAACTCTTTCAAAACCTGCCAAAGTGTCTGTCACTTTCACTTTCCTCTTTGTGAAAAATGTTGAAAAATGTAAATTTCCATTAAAAGTCTGTTTAAAAGATTTGCATTTAATGATACAGAGCTGCATAGCTAAGTATGGTAGCCACTGGCCATGTATGGCTATTTAAATTGAAATTTATTAAAACTAATAAAATTTAAAAATTATGTTCTTCAGTTGTACCAGCCACATGTAGATGCTCTGTGATCACTAGCTGCTGTATTGCATAGTGATGTAATATGGCTAGCAGCTACCATATTGCATGGCACAGACATAAAACATTTCCAACACTGATGAAAGTTCTGTTAAACAGAACTGAACTAAAACAGCTTGTCTGAGGATCTAATACAGGTCACTAGGTCCAGGCTCTTCATCAAGGGCAGTGTACAGGGAGTTCTGGTTCTCTTTCCTTCAGTTTCTTACTATCAGTCTCTTAAGAGGAGGCTCTGGGATCTAGAAGTTTCCAAAACTAATTTAGACATCAAGCTTTTCTTTGTGGAGGAACTTTCAGGGCATTATTCCATGGAGCAAACTTTGGGACATGTGGATCTGTACAATAAGGAGTTTGACATCAATGGACTGTGCCTTCCTCATTTCTCCTCCCCTTCTGTGTCCTGACATAGTAAGTATGTGCTGTTGACCTAACAGTTAGGTGCTAAGGCCAGATGAAAGAGCAAGGGGTCAACAGATACAAGATAAAAGCCGTCTAGATTTTGGGCTCCCAAACCAGTTGCATTCTCTACTGGGGTCACCAAATAAGGTAAAACCACTACTCTTTTATACCGTAGTACACACAAGTTTTTTTTTTTTTTTAACTTCTACATTTGGAATCATCTCTCAGATACACACAATTTCACATTTTCATGGTTTGAGAAAGTAGGAAAAATTCTAAAAGGTATATGTTCCTGAATTACTATTTAACTTGCTAAACTAAGTTTGAAATTTGCTTGGAATTCCAGTCTTCCTCACTGCACTGGAAAGAAAGATGTCTACAGGCTCCAGAACTCTATCTTCATAGTATTGCAGTTTGGACAAGTTCTAATGAAAATTTGATGCTTTAAAAACAACTTGAGTTTTCCTCTTAGTGACATATCTCACCAAAAGCTGGCTGGAGCCTGGGAGGCAAGAGAATATCTTTTCCAAGGAAAACCACAAATCCTTTTTTCAAAAACCTCTTCATTGTACTGCAGTTTATTTTTCTTTTAACTGAGCCATTTTTGAAATCTTGGTGCCTTGGTTGTTGTCCTAACTCTGAAAGAGGATGAATACTCTCAGACTCTAGGGGGAGGTTAGAAGGAAAGTGATGGTGAGAGAAAATTGTCTCGATCGCCATAGAAGCCGGCTGCTAAGCAGACTCTCCACAGCCTTTCTGTCCCTTTCGTCTTTGCTCTTCTTTCCTTTGCCCTGATGGCTTCCTCTTTACATCCAAAGACCTGTTTCCTCCAGGAGGCTTTACATCTCCCCTCTTCTAAATGCCTAAGATGCTCACCACTGTAGCTCCCACTTGGTGTGGCCCTTGGTCTTCCTACTAAAGTAGATACTTTTGTGCTATATTTAGTCTCCTATATGAGCTGAATGGCTCTTTAGAACAAAGAGCAAGATTTAGTGACATCTCTGTTACTTGAGCACTTAGCACAGAATCATGCAAAGACCAGTTATTCAATAAATGATGATGATAGAAACACTTCTGCATACTGCTTACAATAGATTAGTTATAGCTAAAAATAAAATTTACTTTATTTAAAATTGTCTAATTTAGAATTTGTGATAATACATATACAAATAGGAGTTTGACAAATTAAAGTATTGCAAAAATTTATTTTTTCATAAATGTAATCTACATTGAAAAATCATTTTAAGATCATTAGAGACCGTCTCATAACAACCACTGTGACAGTGAGGAAGGTAGATAATCTGAATTTATCTCTTTTTACTTGATAGTATTTTGTTTACTGAGATATACTTCACATAACATAAAATTCACCAGTTTTAAGTGTGCACATCAGTGAATTTTAATATAATCACTGTGTTGTACAACCATCAGTACTATCTAATTCCAGTTTTTCCCTTATCCTTACAAAGAAACTCTACACTCACTAGCAGAGCCACACTGTCACCCTTCCCCTGTCCCCTGGAAGCCACTAATCTACTCTGTCTCTATGAATTGCCTATTCTGGACATGTAGGTGGAATCCCACAAAAGTGTCCTTTTGTATCTGACTTATTTCACTTAACCTGTTCTCAAGGTGCGTGTTGTTGTAGTGAGTATCCATACTTTGTTTTTGTACAGAAATACTATTTCTTTGTATGGATATGCCTCATTTTATTTATTCATCATCTGATAGCCACTTGGGTTGTTTATATTTTTAGGCTGTTACAAGTAATGCTGCTCTGAAAAACTGTGTCTAAGTTTTTGTGTGGACCTATGTTTTTTGTTTTCTTGGGAATAGAGTTGCCCTTTCCACTCTTTTTAACTCTTCATGAAATCTTTGAAATCATACATTTTTATATAATTTTTATGTACTCACTAAAAGAGATCTGTGAGTGATTTCTCTTTGCTAGAATGTTGCAAACAAAGTGACTTTTTTTCTGAGAAAGCATTTCTTTAGAAACAGTTGTAAATACAGAGAACAAACAGGTAGTTGCCAGAGGGGAGGGATGGGAGGAAGAAAGAAATAGGTGAGGGAGATTAAGATGGACAAACTTCAAGTTGCAAAATAATGAGTCATGGGTATGAAATGTACAGTGTTGGAATAGAATCAATAGCTATTGTCTTTGTATGGTGATAGATCACAGCTAGATTGCCATGGTTATCATTTTAAAATTTATAGAAATACTGAATCACTACATTGTATAACAGGAACTAGCATAGTGTTGTACATCAATTATACTTCAGAAACAAACTCATAGAAAAGGAGATCAGATTTGTGATTACCAAAAGTGGGAAGTTGCAGGGAGGACTGTACGAAGACAGTCAGAAGGTATAGACTTCCAATTATTAGATAAATAAGTAATAGAGGTGTAATGGACAACGTGATCAATTTAATTAACACTGCTCTATGTTATATAATATATAAAAGTTGTTACGAGAGTAAATCCTAAGTGTTCTCATCACAAAGAAAAACCTCTCTACTTGTTTAATTTCTCTCTGTGAGATGAGGGATGTTCACTTAATTCACTGTGGTAATCATTTCATGGTAAGTCAGATCACGATACTGTATACTTTAAACTTACATAGTGCTGTATGTGGGTTATATCTTAATGAAACTGGAAGGAGAAAATTAGCCTGATTCAGGATAGTTTCTTCAAATGACTTCACTTCGTGTCTTGACTCTGCCATGCAGTGGTTTCAGAGACCTCGTTCCCCAGCCTGCAGGCCTCTTCAGATAAATATATCATCTTGTTCTGTAAAGACAGGTTAGGCCAAGTCCCCTAGGCAACCTTCGACCAGATGGCTGACCTGGATTTCTTCCTAGAAACTGTGGATCCAGTTCTGCTCTCATGCCATCTTTCTTTGCTTCCTCTGCCTCTGCAATCACTGGAGCTATTTTACTAAGTGATTGGAAAAATAAACTCCAGTCCATCATTCAGCACAGTCTTTATGGGAATATTGTTCTGTGATGGATGTAAGGGTTGTGTGGGGATGGCAGGGAAAAGCCCCTCCTTAACTTCCCATGATGGTTGTGGAGGCAGAGGGAAGGGGATTCGGGACCTAAAGGAGTTGCTGTGAGTGGCAACTTGAAGATGGCTGTGGGAACTGCCCCCATCCAGGTGCCTGTTTCTTCTCTGACTTGGGAAGAAGAGAAGTAAGGATGATCTATAATTGTCCCTAAAATGACAAATTATAGCATATTTTCACGTTCAGAAAAGTAAGTGTGCTCCTATGGGGCTCAAAATTATTTAGCAATGTTTGTCAGCCTTTAGATATAAACTAATTTTAGTAAGTCACAACCAGCATTATTTACAATGAGATGAGATGGGATGAGAGACAACAGAGAAGAAAAAAATGCAATCTCCAGGTGACAAGCAACGATAAGTATTATTTCTTCAAACTTTGTCACAGTTCTATGTCAGGTGTGTGTGTGTTACATCTGAGTCGTGAGGTAAAATGCATTTATTTATTTGGATCACCCTCAGTAATGTTTGAAAACCACACCTCTAGAAATCCTCAGTTGTTCCTGTTTCTTCCTTAGCAATGGGCATTTGCAAGTGTTTCTCAATATTCTCCTGCGTTATGTATGAATATCCTATTTTTCTTTGAAGCAAAGACTAATTTCCATTTTTATCACTGCCCTACAGCCAAATGTTGTGTAAGAAGTATTTGTGGTGTCTTTTATATGAAAAGCCAGATGAGGTATGCTATGGCATGTCAGAAATAAAGAAATCTGAAATTGCTAAATGATTTTGAGAGAAAACAGAGCTATCAATCTTCTCTACCCCGAGGAACATTCCACGCAGGGGTAAAGCATTGTTTTGGAGGTGTGCGTAGGGAAACCTAGGAAATTAGCAAACAGAGCGAGAGCAAGTGTGAGCAGAGTGAGAGCAAGTGTGACACAAAGCACTGCAGCGTCTCATCTAGAAAATTCCAGCTAGTCCTTTACACATATTGCCACGCAAAATGAGTGGTCTCCAAAAGAGTCTTAATATATAAGCCGTGGGGAAAGTGTACGTCACTTTTAATACATAATTTTATTTGTTTATTTTGGGCTCTGCTGGGTCTTCATTGCTGTGTGGGCTTTTCTTTAGTCGTGGCGGGCAGGGAACTACTCTCTAGTCGCAGGTCATGGACTTCTCAGTGGGGTGGCTTCTCTCGTTGTGGAGCACAGGCTGTAGGGTGCATGAGCTTCAGCAGCTGTGGCACATGGGCTCAGAGCCCAGGCTCATTAGTCGTGGCCCACCAGCTTAGCTGCCCCACAACATGGGGATCTTCCCGGACCAGGGATCGAACCTGTGTCTCCTGCTTTGGCAGGCGGATTCTTTACCACTGAGCCATCAGGGAAGCCCTGTATACCTCTTTTTAATGGCATGAAAAAGACAGTAAAACTTATGATGTATTATGAGCATTGCCATTGTTTCCTGTTTGTATTAAATGTCCATTTTGTGGAAACCCAAAGAAGAAAACTCCACTGGACTTTTCTTAATGTACTTCCTTTCTAACCTCAGTTATCCACCAACTCTGTTAGAACACAGAGCCATGAAACTTTCACAATAGTAGAAGAGTCCCAGGAAATTTTTCCAGTCAGGGTCCTGATTGTATTTGTTCTGTGACTCCTATTCCTAGGCTTTAATTTACATCTCGGATGCTACTCAGTATTCTTAGAAAACTTCATAGAAGTCTTTCTTCAGAATCCTCACTTTACTTCTCCTTTTCCGATTTTTACTCATCAAAACACTCTTCAGTCTGACTTCGCACTGATGTTTCAGTTTCGAATTTCCAAATAATGCATAAGAAACTTGGATGTCTGGTTGCCTCACCGATGTTTGTAAGACCCAAACTCCATCTCTCTATTCTTCCCATTGTGTACAATGTCGCCTCATTGCTTCAGGTAAGAAACTCAAATAGCATTTTGAAACTTTTCACTCACCATTTCAAATTGGTCAATAGAATCTGTTTTTAATTTCTTTGAAATGCCACTCAGATTTGCCCTTATAACCATTTACACAGGGATCCCATAGTCACAGTTGCAGTTACCTTTTGCCTGAGTTACTGCTGTAACCTCTTCCATTCCTTGTTCTACAGACAGGGAAATTACAGGCAGAAGGACAACTTAAATTTTCTTTTAAATTATATATATATATTATACATACATAGGCTGCACTGGGTGTCCATTGCTGTGCGCAGGCACTGTTTGCAGCAAGCAGGGCCTCCTCTGTGGTGTGCAGGCTTCTTGCATGATGTCTACTCTTGGTGGGGAGCAGGGCTCCAAGGCACACGTGCTCCAGTAGTTGTGATGCATAGGTTTCCCCATGGCATGTGGAATCTTCCTGGACCAGGGATCAAACCCATGTTCCCTGTATTGGCAGGTGGATTCCTAACCACTGGCCCTCCAGGAAAGTCCACACTTTATAAAGAATTTTATTTTTTATGTGTCACTAAAATTCTCACACTATACTAGTCCCAGAAATAAGACCATAATAAGCAATATTCTGTCTGTAAACCAAATTTCTCAGAATCTCTTGCTTGCTACTGCTGAAATTGTACCAGGTATTCTTAAACATCATTGTCATTGTGTCACTCTCCACCTCCAGCATGTAGAGTTGAGTATAAATGGTGCTAGTGGTAAAGAACCCACCTGCCAAGGCAGGAGATTTAAGAGATGTGGGTTCAATCCCTGGGTCGGGAGGATCCCCTGGAAGAGGTCATGACAACCCACTCCAGTATTCTTACCTGGAGAATCTCATGGACAGAGGAGCCTGGTGGGCTATAATCCATCGGGCCACAAAGAGTCAGATACGACTAAGGTGACTTAGCTCGCACACACACTTTTGCTTGACTTTTGTGGTCTTTCCTGTTTGGAAAGATTCCATCTTGTCCCTCTTATTTCCTTTAATTCCCTGTCTCATTTCATGAACAAGCTATACTCTCATCTACTCTTCATATTCCATACACCTTTTTTACTTTTATTCCTGATCTTTTCAGATCTCCTCCTTTCTTCTTCCCACACAAAACTTATCCATCTTCAGAGTCTATTTGGCAGTCCACCTTTTTCACAGAGCCTTCTGTGATTCTCCCAAACCAGTTTTTCCCTTCTCAATCCCTATTGTGCCAATAGCTGGAGGATAATTTTGCCTTAGGAGACTGAGTGGTATAATTGTATGATATGTTTTAGAGTGCCCCTACGCAGAATATAGATGCCATGGCTCAGTAGGTAAAGAATCTACCTGCAATGTAGGAGACACAAGATAGGCAGGTTTAATCTCTGGATTGGGAGGATCTCCTGGAGGAGGAAATGGCAACCCATTCCAGTACTCTTGGCTGGAAAATCCCATGGACAGTGGAGCCTGGTGGGTTATAGTCCATGTGGTTGCAAAGAGTCAGCCATGATGGAGCGCCCATGGATGCCATCACTTGCACATAGAATATAAACTAAATACTTAATATTGGCCCCCTACCATCCGTACTGTGCCAAAACAATGGTAGATACTGCTTTCCCCCAAGCACACCCCTCCATCTCTCCATTTCATGACTTTATTTATGAAATATTTGGTGAATGACCATCTGTGCCTGGCCCGGGATTAAACATTGGAGGGACAGGCACATGCAAACAAACAGATCCTAGTAGTAGAAATAAATGCACAGAACAGCAAAAGCCCAGAGGAAGGAGATATTTACTCTATTTGAGGGAGTAAGGGGGACCTCCTTAAAGGTTGCTCTTTCTTGCCTGGAATAGCCGTCCTTTTTGACTGGCAACTTGTATTCATCCTTCACGAATCAACTCAAAAATGTGCCTCTTCAGTGTAACTTCTTTTTTGTCAAAGAAGGAGTAAAAGACTCAGAGAAATTGATGATGTGCTTAAATGATGCATACCTTTTTTCATGTGCCCTTTCTGAGTATTTTTCTATTTTATCCTTGTTTTAAGTAATTCTACCTATAAATCTTTTTGGATTTTGTGGTAACTAGATGTAAAATATGTAAAGGACAATCTTGGACATTGGCTCCAGGCGTATTAGCATTATCTGTAGGAACTATTTCGGTTCTATGACCTTCCTTGTTTGTCTTCTTTCACTTTCTCTTTTTTCCTTTTCTATTTCTGTACTTAATTTCTTAAAGGCTCTAAGTAGACATAGGAGAGTGTATAAAGGAGGTGTTGTGCTCTCCGCCTAGAACAAGCCTCAAACTGTATGGCTAATCTAGTGAGTATGTTTTGAAAAGGTCTCAGTTTCCTTCCCTTGATCACAGGGAAGAGGTGTTTGATCTAACCCACCTAATCTTTCATTTCCAGACAGTTGTGAAAACATGCTTTTCAGGAGTCCAGACCACTGCAGTGGAGGGAAGTAAATAATCAGGGGAAGGTGGTTAAATATAGGCCAGGGGGTTAGATTTATAAGACTTAAGCCAGTTGGTCTGACAGTTCCTCCTCGGAACTCCATCCAGAGCTGCTCTTGTCAGTGGTGTGTGTTCCTTAATTTCAATGCACTGGTTTTAGAGCCAGGGCCCTTTATTTTCTCAGCCTTCCTAATAATGTAAATGTTCAGACTTCCTTTCTTTAAAGAAAGCATAAAAATCCACTGGGTTCATTCATTTATTTAGCAATTACTCACTAAATACCTATGCATCAGACTTTGAAAGTAGATACTGAAAGGTTGTTGTTGAATTAGACGCTGGGATTCTTGGCCCCTGGAGGAGAAGAATTCAATCTGGGGCCAGAGACGAGGCTTGATCACTCAGAGCTTTTGTGTAACAAAGTTTTATTAAAGTATAAAGGAGATAGGGAAAGCTTCTTACATAGGCATCAGAAGAAGGCAGAAAGAGTACCCCCATGCTAGTCTTTAGCTGATGTTATGTAGTCACCAGCAGTCTGTTAATGAAAGAAAGGAATGTCTCAAAATTTAGAATGGCACCAGGCCCCTCACCCATAAGATGTATTTTGGGATAATCTTGGCACCAAATGGTTTATCTTGGGCCGTAAAATGATTAACTTGAATCTTGAAGAAGGGCAGATCACCATACAAATAGTTTCATTTACATAGATTAGAGGAAAATATTGGAGTATAACATACTGGTTTAAAGTAGCCCAAAAGGCAGAACCAACTTGAAGACAGAGTTTGGGGTAAATGCATAGTACATTAGCATAGCTTAAGATAAACATTTCCATAAGAAAAAGACATTGGTTAACTTCAGGTGAAACCAGGTATCATTACAGCAACATAGAATTTTAAGAGAAACCTCCTTTTAAATTTGTATAGAGAAGGAAAAATATATCACTAGTTTGTTTCCTCCTGCCCCTTAAGAGAGATAAAATGTCACACTTGCAAACTACTTCCTCCATTTGGAGACCCCTGGTCCTCCTGCCTGTTACCCTCTCAATACTGAGGAAACTGAATTATGATTCACCTTAAAATATCAGTTTAGCATATCACTGGGAAGTTCCCATTGATACAGATTAGGCACATCATTTTCCCTCTTTTTCTCTTTGAACACTTTGATACAATACGTATATAGATGAGAGTATTGGAAACAAGTTTCCCTACTGGTAGGATGTAGAATGGCATTTGCAGGGAACTTTGTGATTATTTATCAAAATCTCAAATATTTCTACCTGTGAACCATACTCTCTACTGCCATCAGTTCAGTTCAGTTGCTCAGTCGTGTCTGACAATAGATGAGAGTATTGGAAACAAGTTTCCCTACTGGTAGGATGTAGAATGGCATTTGCAGGGAACTTTGTGATTATTTATCAAAATCTCAAATATTTCTACTTCTGAACCATACTCTCTACTGCCATCAGTTCAGTTCAGTTGCTCAGTCGTGTCTGACTCTATAACCCCATGAATTGCAGCACACCAGGCCTCCCTGTCCATCACCAACTCACTCAGACTCACATCTGTCCAGTCAGTGATGCCATCCAGCCATCTCATCCTCTGTCGTCCCCTTGTCCTCCTGCCCCCAACCCCTCCCAGCATCAGAGTCTTTTCCAATGAGTCAACTCTTCGCATGAGGTGGCCAAAGTACTGGAGTTTCAGCTTTAGCATCAGTCCTTCCAAGGAACACCCAGGATTGATCTCCTTCAGAGTGGACTGGTTGGATCTCCTTGCAGTCCAAGGAACTCTCAAAAGTCTTCTCCAAAAACCAATTCAAAAGCATCAATTCTTTGGTGCTCAGCTTTCTTTACAGTCCAACTCTCACATCCGTACATGACCACTGGAAAAACCATAGCCTTGACTAGATGGACCTTTGTTGGCAAAGTAACGTCTCTGCTTTTGAATATGTTATCTAGGTTGGTCATAAATTTCCTTCCAAGGAGTAAGCATCTTTTAATTTCATGGCTGCAATCACCATCTTCAGGGATTTTGGAACCCCAAAATATAAAGTCTGACACTGTTTCCCCAGTGTCGCCATCTATTTCCCATGAAGTGATGGGACCAGATGCCATGATCTTCGTTTTCTGAATGTTGAGCTTTAAGCCAACTTTTTCACTTTCCTCTTTCACTTTCATCAAGTGGCTTTTTAGTTCCTTTTCACTTTCTGCCATAAGGGTGGTGTCATCTGCATATCAGAGGTTATTGATATTTCTCCTGGCAATCTTGATTCCAGCTTGTGCTTCTTCCAGCCCAGCATTTCTCATGATGTACTCTGCATATAAGTTAAATAAGCAGGGTGACAATATATAGCCTCGACATACTCCTTTTCCTATATGGAACCAGTCTGTTGTTCCATGTCCAGTTCTAACTGTTGCTTCCTGACCTGCATTAAGTTTCTCAAGAGGCAGGTCAGGTGGTCTGGTATTCCTATCTCTTTCAGTATTTTCCACAGTTTATTGTGATTCACACAGTCAAAGGCTTTGGCATAGTCAATAAAGCAGAAGTAGATGTTTTTCTGGAACTCTCTTGCTTTTTCCATGATCCAGCAGATGTTGGCAATTTGATCTCTGGTTCCTCTGCCTTTTCTAAAACCATCTTGAACATCAGGGAGTTCATGGTTCACGTATTGCTGAAGCCTGGCTTGGAGAATTTTGAGCATTACTTTCCTAGCATGTCAGATGAATGCAGTTATGCGGTAGTTTGAGCATTCTTTGCCATTACCGTTCTTTGGCATTGGAATGAAAATTGACCTTTTCCAGTCCTGTGGCTACTGCTGAGTTTTCCAAAGTTGCTGGCATATTGAGTGCAGCACTTTCACAGCATCATCTTTCAGGATTTGAAACAGCTGTACTGGAATTCCATCACCTCCACTAGCTTTGTTTGTAGTGATGCTTTCTAAGGCCCATTTGACTTCACATTCCAGGATATAGATGTAGTCTATTGGTGTTGTCATCCAAATAGGCCAAGAGTATGTGTAAGAATTTTTATTTCAACATTGTCTATAATAACAAAAACAATATCTGTTAATGGGAATGTGTAGACAACATAAAGACATGCAATGAAATAGAATGCAACTGTTTTTGAAATGACAGATCTATATGTGTGAATATGAAAATATTTCTATAATGTGTTGTTTAAAAAAATAATTTATAGCAAACTTTGGGGATATCATTTAGAGTTAAAAAATGCTCTATAAAGACTTCCATCTCCACTCATAATGTAATAGTATGAGGTCAGAGTGGTACAATGCATTTACCTTCTCTGTCCCAGATCACTGTAAAAATGAACGAAGGAACCATGTTCACAGATTTGATGCTGCACAGTAGAGAGCTGCCTGTGATCTTTGAGGTGAGGGAAACACACAACATGAGTTCCACATTCACCACGACTTTCTATCCAGGGGAACCTTACCAAGTGTGGCACATTATATAAATTTAGATATAGACTTCCCTTGAGTACTAAGCTGTGCACATACAGTGAGATATTTAAAAATCTGAGATAATAGCTACTGGTAGATTGTGAGCTTGATGGAGATTCTGAAGTGTGAGATATGTTGGAATTACAAGCAGAATGAAGAGAACTTACTGAATATCCCATGTATTCATTTAGACCTTACAAAGGACATGTTATGGAATAAGGCTACTACAACTTTGCATAAAGGTAGTCCTAGAGTAACTCAACAAACCAAAATATTATATACCATTATTCAAAGAAAGAAGAAAACAAGACTTTAAGAAAATAGCATCCTAATATTCAACTAAATTACTGGACATGTGAGAAAGCAGAAAACATGACCCGTAACCAGGAAATAAAAACACTAAATAGAAAATGTAGATGTCAAATTTAGGAGAAAAATATTTTTAAAAGAAAGAAAATTAAAATATAGAAATAGAGAGTGAATAGGTGGAAATTTTCAGCAAAGAGGAGAAAAACATATCTATCTATCTATCTATCTATCTATCTATCTATATAAATCTAGACTGAAAACATACAATATCTGAAATGAAAAATATAGTACATGAACTAAAAATCAGAAGCTCCAAGAGAAAGTATCAGTGTCCTTGAAAATTGTTCAAAACAATCTATAAAATAAATCACAGAGGGAAAGAACAAAGACTAAAAAAAGTAGACACATAATGAGTTGTGAGACAATGTTGAGGAATCTTACATGTGTAATTGGAGCTCAAAGAGAGGACTGACTTAAAAGAAAAACAAATTTTGAAAAATTAATGACTGAAAAGTTGTCCAAATTTTAACATGAAAATTGACCCACAAAATTTAAAAGTTTGACAGAACCAAAGTAAAATAAACAACAACAAAAAGTCCTATATCTAGGTACATCCTAATCAAATTTAAGATAATAGAAAACTTAAAAGCATTTGAAAAATTAATGACTGAAAAGTTGTCCAAATTTTAACATGAAAATTGACCCACAAAATTTAAAAGTTTGACAGAACCAAAGTAAAATAAACAACAACAAAAAGTCCTATATCTAGGTACATCCTAATCAAATTTAAGATAATAGAAAACTTAAAAGCAGCCAGAGAAAGGCACAGGACATACAAGGAAAAGACATGGACTCCTCCTCACGGATGGTGTGAGCTGTAAACAATGGAGAGGGGGGCATCTTTTAAGTGCTGGAGGAAAATCACCACTTCAACCTGAAATTCCTTGGTCTGCAAAGTATTCTGCAAAAATGGAGGCAAAATAAAGATGTTTCAAATAAAGAATAAAAGACAGTGAAAACTACACTACCAAAAAAAAAAAAAAAAAAAAGCTCAGATGAGGTCTTTAGTCTCAAGGATAACCGATACTAAAAGGAACTCAGGTATGGACAAAGGAGTGAAGCATGCAAATACAGTAACTGAAAGTCAGTCGGTCATGCCCAGCTCTTTGTGACCCCATGGGCTACACAGGCCATGGAAATCTCCAGGCCAGAATACTGGAGTGGGTAGCCTTGCCCTTCTCTAGGGGATCTTTTCAACCCAGGGATTGAACCCAGGTCTCCTGTTTTGCAGGTAGATTCTTACCAGCTGAGCCACAGGAAAGCCCGCCAAAATATATTAGATATATGAAAAAATATTAAAAGACTTCTTCATTTAGTATCTTAAGTATAAAACTCCATCTTTGGCTGCAAAGAATATAATCAATCTGATTTTGGTGTTGACCATCTGGTGATGTCCATGTGTAGAGTCTTCTCTTGTGTTGTTGGAAGAGGGTGTTTGCTATGACCAGTGCATTTTCTTGGCAAAACTCTATTAGTCTTTGCCTTGCTTCATTCCGCGTTCCAAGGTCAAATTTTCCTGTTACTCCAGGTGTTTCTTGACTTCCTACTTTAGCATTCCAGTCCCCTATAATGAAAAGGACATCTTTTTTGGGTGTTAGTTCTAAAAAGTTTTGTAGGTCTTCATAAAACCGTTCAACTTCAGCTTCTTCAGCATTACTGGTTGGGGCATAGACTTGGATAACTGTGATATTGAATGGTTTGCCTTGGAGAAGAACAGAGATCATTCCGTCATTTTTGAGGTTGCATCCAAGTACTGCATTTCGGACTCTTTTGTTGACCATGATGGCTACTCCATTTCTTCTGAGGGATTCCTGCCCACAGTAGTAGATATAACAGTCATCTGAGTTAAATTCACCCATTCCAGTCCATTTTAGTTTGCTGATTCCTAGAATGTTGATGTTCACCCTTGCCATCTCTTTTTTGACCACTTCCAATTTGCCTTGATTCATGGACCCGACATTCCAGGTTCCTATGCAATATTGCTCTTTACAGCATTGGATCTTGCTTCTATCACCAGTCACAGCCACAGCTGGGTACTGTTTTTGCTTTGGCTCCATCCATTCGTCTTTTCTGGAGTTATTTCTCCACTGATCTCCAGTAGCATATTGGGCACCTACTGACCTGGGGAGTTCCTCTTTTGATGTCCTATCATTTTGCCTTTTCATACTGTTCATGGGGTTCTCACGGCAAGAATACTGAAGTGGCTTGACATTCTCTTCTCCAGTGGACCACATTCTGTCAGACCTCTCCACCATGACCCGCCCATCTTGGGTTGCCCCGCAGGCATGGCTTGGTTTCACTGAGTTAGACAAGGCTGTGGTCCTAGTGTGATTAGAATCATTTTGCTAAATGATGCTAAATAATGACCTCCCTTTTGTAAATCCACTAGTCACCTCATTGTCCCCAGCTGTTACTCAGCCTCTCAGCAAGGTTCAACACAGGTGGCCACTGTGTCCTTTCATATTTTCTCTCCACTTAAAGCACTTTCTTCTCAACAGCATGGTCTTCTGGGATTTCCTCTGGCCTCACTGGCTCTGCCATCTCAGTATCCTTGTCCAGGTTCTTCTTTTTCACAGCGGTTAGAGAGCACCAGAGTGTGTCACGCACCACCTGCCTCTGTCTTCCCTGCCTGCAGGGTCTCTCCAGGAATTCTCATCCAAGGGTGTGGTATCAAGTGGCATGAAAGTATGTGCTAAATCTGTACCTCCAGCTCTGACAGCCTACAAGGCTTGACCACCAGATGTGCATCAGACTCCCAGTGCAGCCCGTCCTAGGGAGAGGGCTCGCTCCCTCCACAGCCTACTCTTCTTCCTGGTCCCCTGGCAATTCTTGGTGCCACCATCTTCTAAGTTCCTTGACCTAGAAATATGGAAATTAACCTTGGTTCCTATTCCCATCCTACCTGGCATTCAGTCTTACAGCAAATTTATCATCTCTACTTGCAGACACACCCCTGGTCCTTCCACCCAACTCACCTCCCCTACTGCCCTGGCCTGTGACCCCCTAGTGCACCTTCATCATTCAAAGTCTTCAAGCTGTCTTCCTGCATCTACCTTTGCTACTTAATCTTGTTTTCTACAAAACAAAGTGACCTTTTGAAAACACAAGTTAGAAGTCACAACAACTAGATTCTTTGTTCCCTAACCCAACACCACCCTAAATGAGCCGTTCGCCTGTTTCTGCAGTGGAAACACAAGTGGCTCCCATCGCCTGACACAGCCCTCTGTGCTTTGCCTCTTCTTTTCAGCCATTTTGGCCACTTTGCTGTAAAGTTTGGTACCACCATCTGGCCCCTGCCATTCTGGAGCCCTGTAATCCTAAATGATACAAGAAAACCCAATTCAACTTCATCTCACATTGTCGATCCCAGACTTCAGTATTCACAGCACATTATCATATGACGCCAGCATCTCTTTATCAGTAGACTTATTACCCTTGAAGGGGACACTCTCCATGGTGTCTCAAAGGTGTATATTGGTATCACTTGATAAATCTGCTTTAATATTCCCACCTCTCCAAAACCATGGTCTTTCCTCAACACTTGAGCAAGGTAAATCTGCCATCCCTGATCTTGCCTGGGGGATGTCAGTGCTCTGGGAGCCGCCCTGGCAACACTCAAGAAGCAGTCGCAGGGGTTCTTGGCGGGGTTGTTAGTTCCTAAGCCAATCACCTTCTGTTTCTCAAGTCTTCGAAGCAGTTAACAAAGCCGGCTCTGTCCATGATCATTTCCCTCATGTTGTTCCCAAATTGTCTAACTCTCAAAGCCCAGCAAGGCCCATGTTCCAGCTGCTTCCATTCCAGTTACCAGGGAAGTGTCCTAGTGGGGGTGTTCCTGAGTGGCCTCTGCTGGCAGCTCAGCTGGTAGAGAGTTTGCCTGCAGTGTGGGAGAGCCCAGAGTGATTCCTGGGTTGGGAAGATCCCTGTATTCTTGGGCTTCCCTGGCGGCTCAGCTGGTAAAGAATCCTCCTACAATGCAGGAGACCTGGGTTCAATCGCTGGAGAAAGGAAAGGCCACCGCCTCCAGCATTCTGGCCTGGAGAATCCCATGGACTGTATAGTCTGTGGTATCGCAAAGAGTCAGACACGACTGAACCGCTTGCACTTCACTCTGCTCACAATGGGGTCCTCGTTGCTGTTAGACCTGGCTCCAAAATCTCCCATTTTAAGGGCCCATTTTAGTCTGTGCTCTCTCAAAACAGAACCAAAGGCAAGATTTTATGTGCACACTGTTTACCTTGGAAGTGACTTCAGAAGCAGAAATGAAAGACCAAGGAAAGTGAAGCAGGAAAACAGGGCTAGTTTACACAGGAGGGCAGCATCTGCTGGCCACTAGGACCTTGTGCAGTGCATATAAAACGCCCTCCAAAATCATCTGCTGAAGAGGGAAAGGCAAGGGGCGTCCGCTTCGGGCCTTTCCCGCTCGCACTGGCAGGGAGACGGCCTCCCTGCACTTACAGCTTGTGTGTGCCTGACAGGCGTCAAGAAGCCTCGGGGCGGAAAGTGTGGCTCAAGCCTGAGATGAGCCACAGGCATCACCAGCTGGGCAGCAGTGTGGGGTGGCCTGACACTCTAGGTGCGGCTGGGGTGTGAGGTCTGTCTGTGGAACAGTCAGGCCAGGGCAAAGTCAGTCCGCTAGCAGTGGGAGGGACATCAGATTCTTTCAGCTTATTCATGTAAATTGTGAAATGTGGCCTAAATTTGTGGCTCCAAAACCTATCTTTAGACCAGAGCTACACTGGGAATTCTTAAAGTCACATGAATTTGGGCCCCAGAAATCCTGTTTCAGGGAGTCCTGGCTACAGTACAAGAAATCATGTTTCATAAACCTCTGGAGTGATTCCAATGTAGTTAGCTTCTATATCCACTTCTAGAGTCCCTTTTCATTCTGTGACTTGGTGGATTATTTAGCCATTGATAAATGATGTTGGAATTTCAAGATAAATATAGCATGGAATTGTTTAATTTACAGATTTGCATTTGGATGAGTTTATAGAAAAGAAGCAATGAGTTTGTAACATAAGACAATATCCAACCAGATATTGCAGATCACACAACTTTCATCTGTGGAGGTGGTTTTTTAGCAATAATCAAATTGTTCTCTTCATTCTTTTTTACCCAATGTAGTAAATACTTGCTAAACACATTCTATCTAGTAGGTTGTACTGTTTGTTGATACTGATCTGGTGCTATTATAAAAAGACAAGTAAAACATTGTCCTTGTATGAAAGAAGTGTGTTACAACGTGACAGGTAAAGAATTAAGGCAGAATGAGATGTCATGGTCAGGGGGTGGGGGAGATACAAAGCCTGTAGATTTTTCCAAGAAGGAAACAATCACATCTTACCAAATAAAGAAGGCAAGGTTTTTTGGCTATAGTTTATTAATTTCTCCAGCTATGTTCAACAACCAAGGACAGCATAGCAGAAAGCAGAATTTGAGGAAGATGGACACGAAAGTAAAGACAGTGAAGCTAGAGTCAGAGGACATGGACTGCCCTGGAGAGATGAAGAAACAAGGCATCACGGTGCGGGGAAGTGAGCACAAGTTTAAGGTCACTGAGAGACAGACTTCAACAAAGTTCTGGGTGTGAATGAGGAATTTATAGTTCGCAAGCTTGAATGGTTGGCAGCTTCAAATAATGGGTGCCCTGGACTGTAGTCGAGGCTGCCTGAGCCGCAGGGGCAGTCCCACTGATGTGGGCCTGACAGGCGTGACCTCAGGAGGCTGCACGCTCGGCCAGCCAGACCCGGGCTTCAGGACAAAGCGGCCTCTTGTCCTCAGTTTATCTCATGATGCCATTGAGATGCAGACTAGGGATCGAAAGTCAAGGACAATCTCTGACACCAGGACTTAGAGGTCTGCTCCGCTTAACTGTGCTGGCCTCATGGCCCCACACTCCCAGTGGCCCTTGGGATGCGGCCAGGCCAGCAGCTTGCAGCTCAGGGACCTCCACACGGGTGGGCTTGCTCGCGCGCCTGGCCCAGGCGCTCTGGACCGCGCGTGACTGCTGGTCTTCCGCAGCCCCGCGCGCACCTCCCTTCCTCCGGAATCTGGGTTGGGGCGGGTCAGCGCAGACTCTGCTGCAGGCACGACACTCCGTCTCAGAACACCCAGATCAGCTCGGTGACCCCGAGGGAGCCAAAGAGTGTCTGTTAATCAGCTGGCAGTCAGCAGCCCTGACCCTGATGAACGGCAGAGGGTGGCCAGGCTGTTCCCGGAAGCCTGGCCTCTGTCTGGAACACTTGAGGTCACAAGCGCTCTCCATGTGCAAGCGCTCAGCTCACTCCATCACTGGAGACTAAGTGCCCTCAAACTGTCACTCCTTTTCCTGAATCATCAATTTTCTTGGAAAAAATAATTAGACCCATAAGAAGAAGGAAAGAAAAGAAAACAGTATGAAAGGCAAGATAAGCCAAAACGAGCAAAATGTTTCCAGCCAAAGAGAAGGGAGAGTGAGACTTGTCAGCAACCCTCAGAAATGGCACGGCTATGCTTTATTGCCCCTTCTTTTCTTCCTGGCTTTCTGATGCAAATGCTTTGTGAACATTAGAGAAGTTGTAAAAAAAAATAGTTCAGAGTGTAGCTTCGTATTGGGGGCAATGTAAGACTAATCTTGCCAGCAGGCAACAGACAAACTGCTACACACACTCCAAGCTTCCTGTAATGCTTAAAAATAGATGCTGAGAAAAGTTTCTGAATGCTTCTTCTCAGGAACATAAGAAATGTTGAAATCATTACGTGATCATTCAAAATATAGGCTGCCATATAATCCAAGTTAATAGAATTTGCTATGTTTATTTTGCTTCTAAGGCATAACCAGCGTAAACACATTCTGCTCTAATGGCTTGCTGTTGCTATACACAACAGGCATAAATAGGAATTTTGGAAACAGTATGTTTTCACTTGATTCAAACCAAGGAAGAGCTCCAAATGTGAAAATGAACTAAGTAAAAAATGAGATTGACCTCTTCATGAATAAAAGATGTATATGTTTGTGAATTTAAAAATGAGCCCTCAAAGACAGATTATTAAAGACTTTCATATTTATCATTATCTTCTGGATAATAAGCCTGGAATTACATTTAACTCCTATAACATAGAAACTTACCATAAAGGAAAGGCATTAATAAGAAAAATAATATCACACAAAATATCTCAGATAAATAAGTTGGATGGTTGCAGATTATAGCTTGTGTTGAGGCTGCTTTGTCTTGGAAATCTGTCAAGCCTTCCCTACTCAAAACACGCTGCTGAGGTGGGAAAAGCTCTAGATACTGTGCTGTGGGAAGTGTTCCATTCAAGGAGAAGGAGTGAGTCTCCTGCGTGCTCAGCACAGTGAGGCTTAGGGGAAACCTGCCTGTCACACTTCCTGAGTACCAGCAATGTGCACATTTTAGATGCTTTTGGCAGACACCTGACACCATGTGAGAAAACTGGCAGGGGCGTCTCCACAGGGCCTGGCATTCACGAACGCACCTTATGATGAGAGGCAGAAGTGTCTGCAGATAAAGGGGTCAAGGTGTGGACAAGTGGCAGATGTGGGGGAAAGAGAGAAGGTTTGGGGCCGAACAGCAGGGAGGAGAAGAGCCCTGAGGCAACAGAAGCTGCCGCTCCAGGTCCTGCGAGCTCCGCTGGACTCAGGGGCTTGAGCCAAATGAAGATCTGTCTGGTGAAGTTTGTTTTGAAAAGCCAGATCTGAAGTTTCAATTCCAACTCACACTGATGAATTAGGTTATGCATATTTTTATACTGTCCACAGTTTCAAGTAATAAAAATTTAAAAAAGACTTACAGGAGCCATTGATTGAGCATTCTCTGTGCTTTATGGCAGCTTTAAAATCTGTTCTCCCAACAATCACATTATCACATTTTGTACGGAGAAGTGAGGGCTAAGACAGAAGGAATACCTTGCCCAGTGTCGTGCAGGAATATTAATACCAAAATTGAGTTTGAACCCAGTTCTTCCCTACTCTGAAGACCACATAATAAAATGTGACATTATGCCAAATTATTTCAGTTCATAGATTAAAATATAATGCTATTTTTGGTCCTAAATTCAACCTGATTCAAGTCTCTAGCAATTTAGTCAGGATGACTGTATTTCAGGCGTGTACATTATACTCACACACACACAGCAGAGCCTAATCGCTCATCGCCTGATATCTACCTACACTCTTGTGATTGAGCAAAATATTTACAATCTGATTTTTAAAAATAAAGAAAATCTCACAGAAGGAAAATAAATGATCAATTTCCATATAGACTTTGATAGAGTTAGGGTTACTCCATGGTGCCATAAGGAAGACGTCTTGTTCTTTCTGTAAATTGCTTTCCAGTGTTTGGGGATCCTGCCTGCAGCTTACACTTCAGATAACACCTCTCAGATCTTTATCTGTCATAGTATTATTGTGACACTCCTTATTTATAATCAGTTAGGGGAAAATGTAAAGAATGATGTGCTTCAAATGTGTTTTGAAGTAGCACCAAGCCTTCACATGTGTTCCTGGCAGATTACTCCTCTCTACAGAGAGGGGGACTTCCTCGTGTGGCATCTGCAGCCACACTCCATTTTCCTGCTAACTGAGAGAGACTAAATGACCACTTGTCGCCTCACGCTACCAAATCCACAATTGAGAACAGAAGCACCCTTATTTTCTGATGCTGCTTTCAAGAAATTGACAGCCTTGAAGAGAGTTCACTCAAGGCTGAAAAGTCTGTCTTAGCTGTGAAATGGGGCAGTCACTCACCACAGAATTGCTGTGCCCTCTCAAATTCTTGCAAGGAGTTGTGTCTTCTAAATCTGCCACCAAGCTCACAGAATCTTTTCACTCTTACAAAAGAAAACGTAAACAGTACAGGAAAATGGTAAACCTATTGCTCCCTGAATCTGTCCTCACCATTAATGCCCAGAGTTGCTTCCGACCCAACCGTCCTAGCGCACCCCTCCTCCGAAACGAGCAATCTCACCTTGGTCGGTCAGCTGAGCCCACGTGGCCACTCACCAGCTGCCGGGAGCCACCACAGGAGACTGTGTTTCCTTCCATGACAGGGTCATGTGGAAGAGGACTGCCAAGCAAGGCTGCAGGACCCAACGGGCTCCCTAGGCTTTCTCGAGCATCTACCCCCAAACCAGCATCTGTCTGTTTCACTATTTCATGACTTTCAGCAACTCCTCTGACATTAACAGGGGCTATTCCTGACCACCTTTCTCTGGAAAAAGTTAACTTAGGGCTATAGCTAATAAGTCTCCTGGACATGAGCAGAATATTTCAAATCAAACCCCCTCTGTTAGCATTCTAGCTTGCTTGGCAGGTATATCCAGACCCTTGCAGCTACATATATGATTATTAGCAGTGTCCCAACTGTGAGAGGCATGGAGAGCTTAAAACATAAAGCCTTTCAAAGAGTTAAAAGTTGTTAGAGTAGTGCTGGCGTAGGATTTCATTATTGGGCCAATGCTTGTTGCTAAGTTCCCATATCTCTTATCCACTATGCACCTGGGAGTGCATTAGCTAATATAGTTGAAAGTAAGAAAAATAAGTGTAGCCTTGAAATTAACCACATCAGACTTTTGAGCTAATTGGTTCTTTCTTGTAACTCACTGCACCTTTGCTCCATGAGAAATGTAACTTGTTTAATACTTTCTGAGGCTGACATAGATTAAAAATATAAGAAAAAACATTTCAAGGGAAAATAAGATTTCTGGTTGAGAACCGTTTATCAAAAGAGGGTCATAAATGTTCACAGGCCTCCAAGGCCAGATGATAATGTACACAATATTGTTTATGGGAAAGATATGCAGGAAAAATCCTGGTTTCAATAAAGACAAAACAGATGTAATGTTTGGGCTGACTCTGTATGACTTTGCATCTTTCATTTCCCTCTATGTACAAGACAAGGTATAAAAGTACCTTTTAGAGATAAAGCTATTGGGCCTCGCTCAAAGAAGTTTGGTCACCCGTGTTTCTCTTTTTTCTCTCTTACTTTCTTCTTCAGGCTGATCCCTTGGAACACAGAGGGTCCCTACGTTCACTTTCCTACCTGAGCTTCTAAGACTTTATTAGCTTTCTGTGTAAACCAAGAAATATCAGCCTCTTTCTGTCCTCTATTTTCTTATCTATGATATTCTTTCCTTATCTCTCTCTAAGTCAATCACTGACACCATTTTCCCTTCAGGTTCCCTGGATCCTGTGGGAGCTGGACCCCAGCAACAAGCTACTAACAATTGTCTATGTATGTGGAAGCTATGGTATCTGATAATTATCACTGGAATTCTTGGTAGAAAATTTAACATGCCTAGACATTTCTGTGAAAAATATGTATCAATAAGTTCAGATACAAAAGACATAAAGAGATGCTTCCCAAAAGTAGACACACAAATTGCAAATAGGTCTATGAGAAGATGCTCAACATCATTAGTCATCAAGGAAACGCAAATTAAATCCATGAGATTCAACTTTTACAAGGTTTAAACTGGCTAAAATAAAAAAGACAATACAAGTCTTGGTGAGAATATGGAGCACCTGGAACACTCATGCACTGCTGAGGTAAAACGGTGCCACTATTTAGCAAAACAGTTTAGCAGTTTCTTTCAAAGTTAACATACTCCTCAGTTCAGTTCAGTCACTCAGTCATGTCTGACTCTTTGCGACCCCATAGACTGCAGCACGCCAGGCTTCCCTGTCCATCACCAGCTCCCAGAGTTTGTCCATC
>SJYC01051785.1:0-11660 GCA_006408675.1 Madoqua kirkii
TTAACAAACCCATCATAGGGACTTTCCTGGTGGTCCAGTGGTTAAAAATCTGCCTTGCAGTGCAGGGGATGCAGGTTTAATCCCTGTTTGAGGAGTAAGATCCCATGTGCCTTAGAGCAGATAAAGCCCATACCTCAACTACTGAGCTTGATGCAGCCAAATAAATAATTTTTAAAAATCTATCATAAAAAATTAATAAATGGTACCAAAGTAAACTTAAAAGCTTTTATACAACAAAGGAAAAAAAGAAAATAAATGAAAGACAACCTACAAACTGGGAGAAAATATTTGCAAATGATGTGACCAAAAAGGGCTTCATATCCAAAATGCAGCTTATACATCTCAATGTAGAAAAATAAATAACCCAATCAAAAAATGGACAGGAAACCTAAATAGATATTTTTCTACAGAAGACATACAGATAGCCAACAGGCACGTGAAAAGATGTTCAACATCACCAATTATTAGAGAAATCCAAATCAAAACTACAGTGAGGTATCACCTCACACTGGTAAGAATGGCCATTATCAAAAAAATCTACAAATAACAAATGCTGGAGATAACAAACAACAAATAGTATGTACAAAAGAGTACATCCATATGGAGAACAGTATGGAGGTTCCTTTAAAAACTAAAAACATAGTTACTTTATGATCCTGTGATCCCACTCTTGAACGTATATCCAGGAAAAGGAAAAAACTCTAATTCAAAAAGACACATGCACCCTAGTGTTCACTGCATCACTATTTACAGTAGCGAAGACAGGAAAGCAACCTGAATGTCCACCAACAGAGGGATGTAGAAAGAAGATGTGGTGTATGTATATGTATACAGTGGAATATTGCTCAGCCATAACAAGAATGAAATACTGCCATTTGAAACAACTTGGATGGGCATAGAGATGATTATACTAAGTGATAACACTAAGAAAGCAAGAAACAAATATCATATGATAATATTTATATGCAGAATCTTAAAATATTATGTAAATTAACTTATTATGTGTAACTGAATCATTTTGTTGTATACCTTGAAACTAACATGATAATATAAATCAACTATTCCTTTCCTGGTGGCTCAGTGGTAAAGAATCTGTCTGCCAATTTAGGAGACTCAAGTTCAACCCCCAGGTCAGGAAGATCCCCTGGAGAAGGAAATGGCAACCCACTCCAGTATTCTTGCCTCGGAAATCCAATGGACAGAGAATCCTGGTGGGCTACAGTCCATAGGGTCGCAAAGAGTTGGGCATGACCGAGTGACTGTCACTTTCACTTCACTAATTGACCCAGCATATTTATTAAAGGAACATTTCTTTATCCACTGCTCTGCAGTGCCATCCTTGGCATAAATCAAGTGCCCATAAGTGTGGGTGTCTTTCTGGACTCTGTATTCTCTTCTTCTATCCTTACAAAATTCCATGTGTGGTTTTTACTCCGTCTTTAATTTTTGATATCTGGTAGTGAAGTTGCTCAGTCGTGTCCGACTCTGCGACCCCATTGACTGTAGCCTACCAGGTTCCACCGTCCATGGGATTTTCCAGGCAAGAATACTGGAGTGGGTTGCCATGTTTTTCTCCTGGAGATCTTCCTGACCCAGGGATTGAACCTGGGTCTCCCGCATTGTAGGCAGACGCTTTACTGTCTGAGCCACCAGGGAAGTCCCAGGATATCTGGTAGTGGAGGCCACCAAGTTTATTCCAGATTGTACTGGAAATTTTTGCTTCTTTGGATTTTCCTGTAATTGTTTGTGAATTAGTTTGTGTAGAATCTCTTACATCTTCAGTTGAACTTGTCCCTATTTATTATTTTCAAATGTAAATGGTATTTCTAAATTTTATTTTTTTTACTTTCTCACTGGTTACTAGTAATGTGAATATAATTTATATTTTTTAACCTTGAATAATACCCATCAACCTTGCTAACTGTTTATTAATTCAATTGCTTTTATGTATATTATTTTTAAATGTTAACAGCTATATCAGCATACAGTTATAAAATTTTAGCCATTTTAATAAGTGCACAGTAATATCCCACTATAGATTTAACTTGTATTTCCCAGTCTTTTGTACCTTTTTACTACTGTGTCACAAGTATTCTGTCATATGGATATACCACTGTTCCTTTATCCATTCCTGCTGAAGCACAATTTGTTTCTTGGAACAATTATGTCTAATTTTCTATAATTGCTATATGCTATTTTTTGTGAACATTAGCTTTTATTTCTCTTAAGAAATACCTAGGGATATGATTAATGTGTTATGTGGTAATTGTATGTCTAAATTAAAAATGGCTGTAGTATTTTTTATTCTGACAAGCAGTATATATAGGAGTTGCAGATATTCTTCCATCCCTTTATGTTAAACCTTCATGTCTTTATATTTAAAATGAATTTCTTACAGGCAATATACAATTGTCTTCTTAAATCCAATCTGACAACCTCTGGCTTTTAATCAGGTGTCCTTAAACCATTTGTACTTAATGTAATTATTGATATAGTTGGGCTTAATCTATCATTTTGCTATTGTTTTCTGTGTTCTTTTAGATTAGTTGTTTAGGTTTTATTTCCTATTGTTTCCCATTGCTGGCTTATTAGCTATAACCCTCTGCTTTTGGCTTAATACGCCATTGCCTTAGGGTTTATAACATACATTTTTAATTTATCACAGTCTACTTCTAGTAATAGTGTACAATTCCCCATATGAGAGCTTTACAGTAATATATGCCATGCTTCTTTCAATACCTAAGGCCATCACCTCTTTTCTTTTATTCCTGGGCTCCGGGTTGATCTCTGTGCCACTGGTTTTCCCATGGTCCAGAGTTGCTGAATGTTCAAAGACTATTTCAGACTAATTTCATTCTTAATTTCACTTTTTTCAGTTTTATCTATAATTAAAATTTAGATTAAGCTTAATATGGGTGACTCTACGTTTCCTTATGCTACTTTAGAATCTATGCAAGTTAGATATCATTACCCTGAAGTAATTGGCATCAAGTTCCCTTTCTCCTGAACTAGGTATAGTTTTGTGAAAATATGGGAATGATTCTAGGAAGTAAATGATCATAAGTGTAATGAACTGATACCTATTTAAAATTTAAGTTGTAACATTTGTCAAGTATTTAGAAAAAATTTTTCCAATTTCTCAGTATAAGGAAACCTTTACTTTCACTTGAGTATTTGTTTTTAAAAGTTTGTAGAACGTGTAGTTAGCTAGACTTATTGTGGTGATCAATTTTCAATATATACAGACACTGAATCACTATGTTATACACCAGAAAATAATATTATGCATTAATTGTACCTCAATTAAAAAAATATATGCATGCATCTGTATAACTTTATTGCCTGGGTTAATTTCACATTCTATATGTATATTTTCAATTGAAATGATTTCTTCAGTTCAGTAAGACCATTTTATTTGTCTTATCTGAATTTGGCAGTGTTGAATTTGATATTGTCTATTACCCTAGCTATTTATATAAAGCTTTTCTAAATGACATGCTGTGTGTTCTCAGTTGCTTCAGTCATGTCCAACTCTTTGCAACCCCATGGACTGTAGCCCTCCAGTCTCCTCTGTTTGTGGGATTGTCCCAGCAAGAATACAGGAGTGGGTTGCCATGCCCTACTACGGGGGATCTTCCTGACTCTGGGATCAAACCTGTGTATCCTACATTGCAGGTGGATTCTTTACTGCTGAACCACCAAGGAAGCCCATAAAAAGTGACTTATTTTGACAGAATTCTTGACTCCCATTAAGTTTTACCAGCATGTAGACTTTCATGCATTGGAGAAGGAAATGTCATCCTACTCCAGGTGTCTTGCCTAGAGAATCCTAGGGACAGCGGAGCCTGGTGGGCTGCTGTCTATGGGGTCGCACAGAGTCAGACACGACTGAAGTGACTTAGCAGCAGCAGCAGACATATTTTGTGACAGCACAAGTATTTGCATAGTAAAATATCAGAATTTTTTCTTTAGCTTTAAATGTAAGCCAGATGAACAAAATGACCTATTTTAATTTAACTGGAAATGAGACCCAGACTGCAAATACCACCATGTGTTAATTTTCCAGTTATAATAGGTGAGTAGGGTTTTTCTGTCTACTTTCAAAATTAACCTCAAAGTATTTCTTGTGCCTACTGAATTGTTCACACTAATTATTAAATAAAAGACTAAGTTTTCTCTCTATACCATAATTCCCCAGAAATGCTCATGTCTGAAAGGGAAATGTTGCAAGACAAAAATAAGATTTTTAGGTAAGTGTAATGTTATATGGTGAAATTTCCATGGAAATATTTTCATAAGTAATGAAAGAAATATTATGAGCAAGTTCTTGGACTATAATCCTTGGGAGATGGTTTAAAAGGTATGAGAATGCTACAGATCCTCCAGAAAGGGCTCCCCTTTTCCCACCTCAGACTTTACTTACTACGAGGGAAGACTGGTTTTGTTTTCAATAATTTAGGTGCAAATCCACTATCAAAAGTCACCTTGACTCTTAAAAGTCAAGACTAACACATTTTATTAAGAATGGAGTATTTCTTAAAAAAATATTATTGCTTTTAAATTGTGGCATTTTTAATGTAAAATGGAGATTGCTTTAAAGGATCACAAGCTTGATGAATGAACCCTTAAAAATTGTATCCAGGTTTGTTTTAAAGAAAACATGTAATTAACCAAGATTTTAGGCAATAACTGAGAAGTCTTAGCAATTTGCATACCTAAAATAGATTAAAAACAAATGAGAGAGCGTAATATTCATTCTACCAAAGGGTTAAGATCAATCATATATATCATACTAAACCAAAGAATAATGGAATCATTTGTTGTCTGGAGACATATGTCAGGGTGCCCTATGAAGCTTGATCCTAGGGCTATTAGTAAGTTTAAGTTTGGCTCCTGAAATAGGTTCCAGGTCAGCCAATTCGTAATTATTCATTTAACATGTCAAAGCATTGACTCAACTAAACAAAGACTTGATTGATAAGTGCTGTTACTAAGACTAGTGCCAAAGGTATGCTTAGTTCAAGGTGCACCAAGTAAAGACCGAGTCTCTCGCCACAGGATTTCAAAGACTGTGCCAGCCAGCCCCTGCTTAGTGAGCTGGTCTTCAGCGCCTTTCAGAGATGGATTAACTTTTCCAAACCGTAAGAATCCATTTTCAATTGAAGCCTTCTTGGAGACACAGGAAGTAGAAAAATCAGTCCCTTCATTGTGAATCATTAAAATCTAAGTAAGAAAAGCTATATAGTAAAACCTGTTATCCCTAATGTTTGGTAAGGAGCTCTGGATAATCAAATATTGTGGTCAAGAATCTGTGTATGTTTAAAGAATTACGAATGAAAATATACTCTTAACTCCACGTGTCATAATATAAAGTATAGTAATAATGATCCAAAAGGCATTGTAGTATTTTAGTCTCCAAGTCAGCATCACAACTAATCATCATATTTACTAACCAGTTTAGAGAGGTAGAAACTGAGCCCCTGTAAAAATGGAACACACTCCGTGGAGCCATGCCTCATGAAGTTCCTACCCTCAGGCCATCTCTAATTTACTCCCAAAGAGCAGCCTCTTTGTTTACCAATCCCCAGTTATGGTTCCCTGTCCCCTATACTGTGGTCTGTTTTATGTACCTCTGTGCCCTTGACCTCCACAATGGAATCTGTTGTTTGGATTTTCCGATACCTTGCCAGTTTCATCCTTTTCCAGATGGTGTCTTAGATTCTCCCTTTGTTCTATGCCAAAAATCTCCAGCCAGTCTTTGTTCAGTTCTTAGCTGATCCCTAAGAAATGGAGATTGTTGGCATAAAAGATTTCATATATTATGCTGCCATTCCCATGCCTTAACGGAAGAGGGATTTCCTGTGGCTCCATTACAAATGACAGACTTATAAACATGGGAAGGAGCTATGTTCCTTCCTACTTTTTCCACTGCCAAGGCCTCATATCTGAATATGTATGGAAGCTTGAGACTTGTACTTGGAAAGTACACAGGGCATAAAATTACAATAATAACATCATCAATAAGAAAGATTTACTGCATATATCAAATATGGTGCTAATATGGGAATGGCAGCCTTTATAACTATACCTAGAAGGTAAATGGCTCATCTGGAATTTTAGAAAATTCATAAAAGAACACTTAGGTAACACTTAGGTCTCCCATTGCATTGCCATCTCCAGATGCTCTATAATTTTTTTTTTAAGAAATGGTTGAAATAGTAGACAGTATTACTTGAGATTAATTCCTTCAGAAGAAATATTAATTTACTCTGTTTCAAAGTAAATTCAAGATGGCTAAGCTACTTGTCATTTTATTATTTCTCAAATTAACAGCAGCAGGCTGCATCAGGCAGTTCTTTGTGGCTTCCATCAGACATAAGATATGTTGTCATCAAATGTTATGAGAGAATCTAATGCATTTCAGGCAACACTTTATCATCAGGGAAAACTGAAGAATGTTTTCCTTGTGAAAATCATATTTATGTATTAAAATAGCATTCTACCTATCTACTAAGGAGAAAAATAGAATTCAAATCAATAAGACACTTGGATTCCAAGAGAAAATGACACAAATAACATTAATAAATCATAGGACAGAGCATGCAAAAGACTAAAAAATAGTTCTGGTAAAAATACTTTTTTACAGTAATAATAAAAATGCCAAATAAAACTTCCTATCATTCCTATAAAAATATCAAGCAATTTTTTAAAAAAGATAATACTCTCTTTATGCAAGGATGTGGATGATAAGAACTGCTAGAAATGTAAATTTGTAAACTGACCTGGAAAGCAAGTATGCAGTTTTAATTAGAAGCTTTAAAATTATTACTAACTTTTTATTGAAGTATAGTTGATGTGTAGTATTATATATTTTACAGGTGTATAATGATTCACAATTTTGAAAGATATACTCCATTTATAGTTATTATAAAATATTAACTATAAAGCCTGTATTGTAAAATAGATCCTTGTTGCTTATTTTATGTATAATAGTTTTTACCTCTTAATTCCCTACTTATATTTTCCTACTTCCCTCTTTCATCTCCCTCATCTTAACCAGAAGTTTGTTTTCTGTATCTGCGAGTCTGTTTCCTTTTGTTATGTTCACTGTTGTATTTTTCAGATCTCACATATAAGTAATATTTGTCTTTCTCTGTCTGACTTATTCCATTTAGCTTAATACCCTCCAAGTCCGTCCATGTTGTTGCAAATAACAAAATTTCATTTTTATGGCTGAGTAGTATTCCACTGCATATTTATACCACATCTTATTTATCCATTCTTCCAGTGATGGACACTTAGATTGCTTCCATATCTAATTGGCGATTCTAACTGAGCTAGATTTTTTTTAACTTTTTATTGGAATATAGTTGATTTACAAAGTTTGTGTTACTTTTTGCTGTAAAACAAAGTATAAATAAACTTATTTATAAAACGGAAATAGAGTTGAAGATGTAGAAAAAAATTTTATGGGAAGGAAGGGAGGGATAAATAGGAGATTGGGATTATAGGAGTGTTGATAGCATATACATACTGCTATACATAAAACAGGAGTATGGATAGCATATACATACTGCTATATATAAAATAGATAACAAATAAGGACCTATTTATAGCACAGGGAACTCTACCCAGTACTCTAAAATGACCTATATGAGAAAAGAATCTAAGTAACAGTAGATACATGCATATGTATAATTTTTTTTATATTGAGTTGTAAGAGCTGCTTATATATCTTAACCCATTGTTGGTCATATATTTCACAAATATTTTCTCCTATAGGTTGTCTTCATTTTATCAATAGTTTCCTTTCCTGTGCAAAAACTTTTAAGTCTAACTAGCTCTCCAATACTTTGGCCACCTCATGAGAAGAGTTGACTCACTGGAAAAGACCCTGATGCCGGGAGGTATTGGGGGCAGAGGGAGAAGGGAACAACAGAGAATGAGATGGCTGGATGGCATCACTGACTCGATGAGCATGAGTTTGAGTAAACTCTGGGAGTTGGAGATGGACAGGGAGGCCTGGCGTGCTGCGATTCACAGGGTCGCAAAGAGTCAGATATGACTGAGTGACTGAAATGAAGGTCCTATTTGTTTACTTTTGCTTTTATTCCTTTTCCTTTAGAAGATCAAGAAAATATTACTATGATTTATGTCAGATATTGTTCGGCCTATGTTTTCTTTAGGAGTTTCATGTCTTGCATTTAGATCTTTAATTCATTTTTAGTTTATTTTTGTATATGTAATTCACTTCAGTTCAGTTCAGTAGCTCAGTCATGTCTGACTCTTTGTGATCCCATGAATCCCAGTATGCCAGGCCTCCCTGTCCATCACCAGCTCCCAGAGTTCACTCAGACTCACGTCCATCTAGTCTGTGATGCCATCCAGCCATCTCATCCTCTGCAGACCCCTTCTCTTCCTACTCCCAATCCCTCCCAGCATCAGAGTCTTTTCCAGTGAGTCAACTCTTCGCATGAAGTGGCCAAAGTACTGGAGTTTCAGCTTTAGCATCATTCCTTCCAAAGAAATCCCAGGACTAATCTCCTTTAGAATGGACTGGTTGAATCTTCTTGCAGCCCAAGGGACTCTCAAGAGTCTTCTCCAACACCACAATTCAAATGCATCAATTCTTTGGTGCTCAGCTTTCTTCACAGTACAACTCTCACATCCATACATGCCTACTGGAAAAACCATAGTCTTGACTAAACGGACCTTTGTTGGCAAACTAATGTCTCTGCTTTTCAATATGCTATTGAGGTTGGTCATAACTTTTCTTCCAAGGAGTAAGTGTCTTTTAATTTCATGGCTGCAATCACCATCTGCAGTGATTTTGGAGCCCCCCAAAATAAAGTCTGATGCTGTTTCCACTGTTTCCCCATCTATTTCCCATGAAGTGATGGGACCATATGCCATGATCTTCGTTTTCTGAATGTTGAGCTTTAAGCCAACTTTTTCACTCTCCTCTTTCACTTTTATCAAGAGGCTTATTAGCTCCTCTTCACTTTCTGCCATAAGAGTGGTGTCCTTTGCATATCTGAGGTTATTAATATTTCTCCCAGCAATCTTGATTCCAGTTTGTGCTTCTTCCAGCCCAGCGTATATATAATTAGAGAATGTTTTAATTTCATTCTTTTACACATGGCTGTCAAGTTTTCTCAACACAACTTATTAAAGACTGTCTTTTCTCCATTGTATATTCTTGCTCCTTTGACATAGACTAATTGACCATAGGTGTGTGGATTTGCTTCTGGGCTCTCTATTCTGTTCCATTGGTCTCTGTGTCTGGTTTTTGTGCCAGTGCCATGATGTTTTGATTATTGTCACTTTGTAGTATACCCTGAAGTCAGGAAGCATTATTCCTCCAGCTCTGTTCCTCTTTTTCAAAATTATTTTGGCTGTTCAGAGTCTTCTGTGTTTCCATGAAAATTTTAAGATTATTTATCCTGATTATGTGAAAAATGCCATTAGTGTTTTGATAGAGATTGCCTTGAATTGATAAATTGCCTTGTGTTTCTTCCAATCCAAGAATAGGTATATCTTTTGATCTGTGTCATCTTCAATTTGTTTCATCGGTGTCTTAGAGTTTTCTGAGTACAGGTATCTTGTCTCCTTAGGTTTATTCCTATATATTTTATTTGATGGCAAATGGGATTGATTTTTTTAATATATAATGGTAAGTGGAATTGTTTCCTTCATTACTATCTCTGATATTTTGTTGGCATATAGAAATGCAACAGATTTTTATGTTAATTTTGTATTATACAGCTTGACTGAATTCCTTGATGAGCTCTAATAATCTTCTGGAATAAAATGATTATTAACTTTTGCTGCAATACATTTACTTAACAAGTATCTATAAAGAGGAAATAGGGAATCTATGCTGGGGAAATAATCAGAGACAAAATTTTTTTTTCTGCCTTGTTCATAAGAGAAAAAATCAGCCTAAAGGCTCAGCAATAGAAAAATGAATGTGTGTGTGCTCAGTTGTGTCTGACTGTTTGAGACCCCATGGACTGTAGCCATCAGACTCCTCTAGCAATGGAATTTTCCAGGCAAGAATACTGAATAGGGTTGCCATTTCCTACTTCAGTAGATCTTCCTGACCCAGAGATTGAACCTGCAGCTCTTACAGCTCCTGCATTGACAGGTAACTGAATTCCTTGATGAGCTCTAATAATCTTCTGGAATAAAATGATTATTAACTTTTGCTGCAATACATTTACTTAACAAGTATCTATAAAGAGGAAATAGGGAATCTATGCTGGGGAAATAATCAGAGACAAAATTTTTTTTTCTGCCTTGTTCATAAGAGAAAAAATCAGCCTAAAGGCTCAGCAATAGAAAAATGAATGTGTGTGTGCTCAGTTGTGTCTGACTGTTTGAGACCCCATGGACTGTAGCCATCAGACTCCTCTAGCAATGGAATTTTCCAGGCAAGAATACTGAATAGGGTTGCCATTTCCTACTTCAGTAGATCTTCCTGACCCAGAGATTGAACCTGCAGCTCTTACAGCTCCTGCATTGACAGGTGGATTCTTTAACACCATTCCACCTGGGAAACCCTAGGGAAATAGATAAATAATGGTAATTATATAAAAGAAATGTTATTCAGTCATTTACACAGTTCTTAAAAAATCAGAGACATGAAGAAATGTTCATAATCTAATATTTGGCAAAATAAACATGTATATGGAATTAGAAAGTGTTATAATAAATCATATATTATTAATACACAGTACATATAACATACATTATATATTTTACATTATATATTTGTTATATTATTAACATATATGAGGGCTTCCCAGGTGGTTTAATGGTAAAGAAATTGCCCGCAAATGCAGAGACCACAGGAGATGCAGAGACCACACCTGGGTGGGGAAGATCCACTGGAGGAGGAAATGGCAGCCCACTCCAGTATTCTTTCTGGAACAATCCAGTGGACAGAGAAGACTGGCAGGCTACAGACCATGGGGTTGCAAAGAGTCAAACATTACATATATGAATCAGATTATACATATGTACTATATTAATTACAAACTATACATATATGTGTGTATACACACATACATGCATACATATGAGGTTTCCTTGGTGGCCCTAGTGGTAAAGACCTGCCTGCCAATGCAGGGGACATAAGAGAAACAGACAGGTTCAATCCCTGGGTCAGATAGATTCACTTGGAGGAGGGTATGACAACCTACTCCAGTATTCGTGCCTGCAAAATCCCATGACAGAGGAGTCTGGCAGTCTATGATCCATAGGGTCACAAAGAGACATGACTAAAGCAACTTAGCATGTGTGCAGATACATATATATATATATATAAACACATACAGAGGGATATATATATATATATGCTTGTGTGTTCACTCTTTGGGAAAATGTACCAGAATGATATTCTTGATTGTTACTTCTAATGAATATTAAGCAAATTTGGAAAACTCAGCAGTGGCTACAGGATTGGAAAAGGTCAGTTTCATTCCAGTCCCAAAGAAAGGCAATGCCAAAAAATGCTCAAACTATGGCACAGTTGCAATCATCTCACATGCTAGTAAAGTAATGCTTAAAATTCTCCAAGCCAGGCTTAACCAATACGTGAACCATGAACTCCCTGATGTTCAAGCTGGTTTTAGAAAAGGCAGAGGAACCAGAGATCA
>SJYC01051787.1:0-25678 GCA_006408675.1 Madoqua kirkii
TGATCATAGCTTTTCTTCCAAGGAGCAAGCATCTTTTAATTTCATGGCTGCAGTCACCAGCCCCAGTGATACTGGAGCCCAAGAAAATCAGTCACCGTTTCCCCATCTATTTGCTGCTGTAGTGGCTGATGGCTTGGGGGCCTCAGCGCCCTTTGTTGATGACGTGGCAGCAACGCTTTTCTCTTCTTTCTTTCTTTTTCTTTGGCCGTAGTACTCTTTGTGGGATCTTTGTTCCCTGACCGGAGATTGAACCTGGGCCCTCAGCAGTGAGAGTCTAGAGTCCTAACCATTCTTCCTCCCCAGCACACTCTGTGCAGGTGTCTGAGTGTTCCATCTGAGAGGCTGTTTGCAGAGAAAGGGAAACCGTGATGTCAGGGAGAAAGAAAGTTTCCACCAGCCTTTCAGAGAACGCTAAAGGAGAGGCCCTCAGGAGCTCACTTTCCTCAGAAGTCCCCGCCAGAGCCACAGCAAGTAGGAACTGCTAAGGAGCTGAAGTTTTAAAAATCAAACAAACCAGTATATATATATTTAAAACATTGCATTGCTTCCCAGTGTTGTCTGTATCAATAAACTCAACTTTTTTTCAGAGTTCAATATCCACCTGAGAGGGTAATAAAAGTTGGGTCACAAATCCCCAAGCATCTCACCTCAAAGCTAACTGGTGGAGAACAGCTGGCGAAAGTCCTTAGGTTTTATCTTCCCTACAACTGATACTATCCTTACATTCTAATCCCAGCTCCAGAGCCCATGCTGGTTGCTTTCGCTAATTCTGGAAAACTCAGCTCAGCTCCGAATCCAAGGAATGACTCACTCTAAGGACTCCAGAGCACATCCTCCAGGAGGGGCAGAGTGTCGCTCAGAGGGATTGGCCCGGGCGGGACACCCCAGCTGGGCCCAAGCTCTGCTGGGGAAGGAGCTGGGGAGGAAACCGCTGGCCTGGCAGGCTTGCCCCTTCGAGGACCGACACGGGGCCGAGCCCGAGACTGACCACACGCACAGACGCACCCGAAAGCCACCTCTCCAGACAGTGAACAGCCAGGCCCCGGAAGCCCTGGGCTGCAGGCCCCAGGTCTGGCTTCTGGAGGGGCTGGAAGATGCCACCCCAAATACCCCGCTCTGCACAGGGAGGCTTCTGAGCTGTAACCGTGAGATAAAGGAAATACAAGATAAACTCTGCCCCACCCCCATCGGTAAGGGCTGGACCATTCTTAATTATTTGGCAACTCTAGACTGTCCTCAGCCCACAGTCGGCACCGAGGACTCTGTGTAGAGTCCCTTCTGAAACCCTCCTGAACCGCTTTCGCCTCCGTCAGCGTGTGGCGCCCGCCTCCGCTGTCCCGGGGGCTATCTCTGAGCCCCAGTCCTCTGTCCTGGGCCTTCTCTCCGAGCCCCCGGCTCCTCTGCTGGGGCGCTGTGGAAGCTGTGGGGCCCAGCACCCGCTGCCGCGTCGCTGAGGTCTCCTGTGAACGCGCCGTGCCCGCCTCAGTAGCTCCTCTAGTTTCCCTCCCGTCCATCTGTCTCACGTTAGCCCCATTTGCGGCCCCATCTGCGCCCCTGAGACAGGAGAGAACTCAGACACCCTGGAGACAGCGAGCGGCCGCCAGGTGTCAGGAGAGCCCACGTCTGCGCTCGTCCCTGAGACGCCTGTGCTCTCTGGGCGGCCGTGAGAGTCACCTGGAAAATGGAGGATGTGAGGCCACACTCCACCAGACAGACAGACACACGTGGACAGACGGAAAGCCAGCTGGCTGAAATGAGCCAGACACAGAAAGACAGACGCTGCGTGACCTCAGAACCAGCCAGACTCCCAGACCCAGAGCAGAGGGGTGGTCTCCAGGGGCGGGGGGCGAAGTGGAGTGGGGGGCAGGGAGACGCTCGTCAGAGGACACAGGCCTCCAGTTAGAAGGCGAAGCTGCCCGGGATCGATGCCCAGCCTGGCGCCTGGAGTTAGTAACACTCTTGCGTCTGCTTGAAACATGCTCAGAGAGATGTAAGTGTTCTCATCCTGAGGAATAAGAGGTGTCTGTGGGGGTGCTGGACGCATCAGTGGACCTGGCGTGGGAAACATGTCACACGTGTGCAAAACACCGCACCGCACACCTTCAGAAACATTTCCATTTGTCACTTTTACCTCAAACAAGCTGGGCAGAATAAATCAGCTTCTAAAAAGGAGGGCCGCCTCCCAGGACCAGGACATGGGGAGAGGCTGGCGTCTGGCCCCAGACCCAGGCTGAGCTGAGGAGCAGGACCCCTGGCGGGCCCCCGATTCCTTCCCAGGCCGCGCCGGTGCATGCAGCCGGTGGATGTATAATTACGAGCTATCAGGGAGCCATTCCACTTGGTTCCAACCAGGAGGGCCTCCACCGTCCCAACTGAGGGACCCTAGCCCTCCTGGGATCAGATGGCCGTTTTGACGGACAGGCCGATTTGTCCCCGTCTCTGATTTTGTCCCGGTCTCTGCAGCCAAGGAAACGGGGTGGAGTCGGGTTGTTACTTGGCAGGAATGCCAACCCCGATGGCTGAAGACTGCCGAGGGAGGGCGCCCCCCTCACCCACTGTCACTGGCAGTTTGAGGACCCCTGTGTCACAGGTGGATGAAGGGATGGAGCTTCAGAGACAGGCAGCGAGGAGACTCAGGGCAGAGAGAGCCTGTCTGAAAAGCAGGAAGGCAGGTGTTGAGCGAGGACCCGCTGAGAGCAGGCCCTGGTCGAGTCGCCCCCAGATTTCCTGTCCTGCGACCCTGGCTTGAACGCAGCGAGGCAAGGAGTATCATTCTTTACTGGGTGGATGAGAAATCCAGGGCTGGGCGTGAGTGGGGGCCACTGGCCGGTGTTTCTCAGGGCGGTGCTGACTCACCGGACATCCCAGCTCTGTAGCTTAATTTCAGAAAGCTAATTTTTGCTTAGAAAACACTCATCGCCACGTTCCTGGTGGGTGAGTGACCCTCTCTGTGGTCATGTGGGGCCCTGGTCCCAGCACCGTTTTGCCCCTGGAGGCCATGAAGTCTTCCCATTCAGCCAGAGAAAGAGGAGGGAGGAGGCTTCCAGAGCCAGCCTGCCAGGGCCCCGGGCTCATCGGTGCCCTCCCCGGGCAGGATCAGCCACATGGGCATGCCCACCGGGTTGGGGGGGAGTTGCTGGGGGCAGGGGTGGCGGGCGCAGAGTCCTGGGTTCCGCAAACCTGGCCCGGCCGTTAGGGCCCCACCAGCCTCTGTTAGCCAGACTCCAAGCCGTGCTTTCTCTCGGACTTAAGGTTTCTGAAAACCAGGGGCCTCCCCCACAGACTGGGGACTGTTCCAGAATGAAAAAGAAGACCGTTGTGGAAGGGGCGTGAGGAGAAAGGGCTGAGGCTGCTCCACCCTTCGCCCCGGGGACCAGGATCCTCACCAGACAAGAGCTGCCTCCCTCCTGCGGCCCCCACCCCGCCCCCGCAGGAGCAGGCGTCCGCCCTCAGGCCAGCCAGGCCGGTCGGTGAGGCGTCCTCTGAAATCCAGGGCAGAACCGGAGGTGGCAGCAAATGGAAAGCGCGTTTCACTAACTGAGCAGGAAAGCCTGGAACAGAGGAAAGAATATGAAGTTCCCTTCGGCAGGTGAGCAGCCAGCAGCCGCAGCACAGCTTCAAGGCGGCAGCTTTCAGCACAGCTTCAAGGCGGCAGCTTTCAGATCCAAACCCTCAGGGGCCGGTGGTGGCCGGGAATGCCTGCCTTTGTTGTCTGTCAGAGTCCCAGAAATGCGGGGGTTCCCTTCACACCCCCGGGCAAGGGCTCCGGATCGTCCAGCCCTCCAGGAGGATCCTGGAAGCAGCCGCGGTAGGTTGGAATACTTCTGTTTCTCTCCCTTTCTTCAATTTACCCCAAAAAGAAAAGCGAAGAGTGGGAGAGTGGCTCAACTGACGGAAGCAGGGTAAGGGGCTGCCCTGGGTTATTACTCACATCCCAGAGAACTCGGAGAGAACAGGTCGTTTCCCGGGCCCCAGGGACGGTCTTCGTTCCCCAGCTTCGTGGGCTGCAGGGGAAGGCACGCTCCCCTCCCCACTGGCTGGGCCCCGGGAGGCTGTGGAGGAGGAGGGGGTGCGGGTGAGCAGCTTCAAGACCCCCAGGTCAGACTTCAGTGTCTCCACAAGGCTCAAATCCAGCACGAGGCTCCTGAGGGCAGAGTCGTGGTTGAGACGTCGGGGGTGGGAAATAAAGGAAGGGCCCGCAGGCCACAGGCCACGCTCTGGCCTTGAGTTCGCCCACTTGGCACCGAGAACCCAGAGAAAAGAGACTCTGAAGGCAGAGCCTGTATGGCTGGAGGCCAGGGCCAGCCAGGAAGCTCTGGCCTGGGGTCAGGGACACACAGTTCCCTGACCAGCCAAGGACCTGAGCCTGGGGCAGTTCCCTCAGGCCCAGTGATCACGGCTCTAATCCCGTGCTTGGCTCAAAAGTCATCATTATTTCAGACTCAGTAAGCCTGGACTCAGCTTATTAACACGGCATTTGGGTTGCGGAAGGCAGAATCTAAAAAGGTGTTTCTCAGGGCGGTGCTGACTCACCGGACATCCCAGCTCTGTAGCTTAATTTCAGAAAGCTAATTTTTGCTTAGAAAACACTCATCGCCACGTTCCTGGTGGGTGAGTGACCCTCTCTGTGGTCATGTGGGGCCCTGGTCCCAGCACCGTTTTGCCCCTGGAGGCCATGAAGTCTTCCCATTCAGCCAGAGAAAGAGGAGGGAGGAGGCTTCCAGAGCCAGCCTGCCAGGGCCCCGGGCTCATCGGTGCCCTCCCCGGGCAGGATCAGCCACATGGGCATGCCCACCGGGTTGGGGGGGAGTTGCTGGGGGCAGGGGTGGCGGGCGCAGAGTCCTGGGTTCCGCAAACCTGGCCCGGCCGTTAGGGCCCCACCAGCCTCTGTTAGCCAGACTCCAAGCCGTGCTTTCTCTCGGACTTAAGGTTTCTGAAAACCAGGGGCCTCCCCCACAGACTGGGGACTGTTCCAGAATGAAAAAGAAGACCGTTGTGGAAGGGGCGTGAGGAGAAAGGGCTGAGGCTGCTCCACCCTTCGCCCCGGGGACCAGGATCCTCACCAGACAAGAGCTGCCTCCCTCCTGCGGCCCCCACCCCGCCCCCGCAGGAGCAGGCGTCCGCCCTCAGGCCAGCCAGGCCGGTCGGTGAGGCGTCCTCTGAAATCCAGGGCAGAACCGGAGGTGGCAGCAAATGGAAAGCGCGTTTCACTAACTGAGCAGGAAAGCCTGGAACAGAGGAAAGAATATGAAGTTCCCTTCGGCAGGTGAGCAGCCAGCAGCCGCAGCACAGCTTCAAGGCGGCAGCTTTCAGCACAGCTTCAAGGCGGCAGCTTTCAGATCCAAACCCTCAGGGGCCGGTGGTGGCCGGGAATGCCTGCCTTTGTTGTCTGTCAGAGTCCCAGAAATGCGGGGGTTCCCTTCACACCCCCGGGCAAGGGCTCCGGATCGTCCAGCCCTCCAGGAGGATCCTGGAAGCAGCCGCGGTAGGTTGGAATACTTCTGTTTCTCTCCCTTTCTTCAATTTACCCCAAAAAGAAAAGCGAAGAGTGGGAGAGTGGCTCAACTGACGGAAGCAGGGTAAGGGGCTGCCCTGGGTTATTACTCACATCCCAGAGAACTCGGAGAGAACAGGTCGTTTCCCGGGCCCCAGGGACGGTCTTCGTTCCCCAGCTTCGTGGGCTGCAGGGGAAGGCACGCTCCCCTCCCCACTGGCTGGGCCCCGGGAGGCTGTGGAGGAGGAGGGGGTGCGGGTGAGCAGCTTCAAGACCCCCAGGTCAGACTTCAGTGTCTCCACGAGGCTCAAATCCAGCACGAGGCTCCTGAGGGCAGAGTCGTGGTTGAGACGTCGGGGGTGGGAAATAAAGGAAGGGCCCGCAGGCCACAGGCCACGCTCTGGCCTTGAGTTCGCCCACTTGGCACCGAGAACCCAGAGAAAAGAGACTCTGAAGGCAGAGCCTGTATGGCTGGAGGCCAGGGCCAGCCAGGAAGCCTCTGGCCTGGGGTCAGGGACACACAGTTCCCTGCCCAGCAAAGGACCTGAGCCTGGGGCAGTTCCCTCAGGCCCAGTGATCACGGCTCTAATCCCGTGCTTGGCTCAAAAGTCATCATTATTTCAGACTCAGTAAGCCTGGACTCAGCTTATTAACACGGCATTTTGGTTGCGGAAGGCAGAATCTAAAAACCATCTGTGAGCTGTGATTTCAGGGCCAGCGGAAAATTCCCGACTTGTCCCTGACTCTTCCTCTGCTACAGTTTATGAAGTCTCCCCACTAGACACAGATTATCTTAAGGCCTTTAGCTGACTTCCTAGATGGCGCAGTTGGTAGAGAATCTGCCTGCCAATGCAGGAGACCCAGCAGACGTGGTCTGATCCTTGGGTCAGGAGGACCTGCCGGAGAAGGCACTGGCAACCCACTCCTGTGTTCTTGCTGGAGAAAGAATCCCATGGACGGAGGAGCCTGGCGGGCTACAGGCCCGGGATTACTAAGAGTTGGACCTGACTGAACAACTTAGCACTCACGCTCCCAGTGAGACAGGACTGATTGTGTGTGAGTGTTTCCGGATGAGACTGGCGTTTGAATAGGTGGACTCAGTAAAGCCCTGGGCCCCTCCCGTGGTGAGCGGGCAGCGTCCAGTCAACTGGGACCCCAACAGGACGAAAGGTGCGGGGAGGAGGATCGCCCATTTCCCCTGCTCACTGACGCGCTGGGCCGTCTGGTCCAGCCTCTCCTGCCCCTGGCGGGGGTTTACACTTCCGCTCCGCCGGGTCTCAGGCTTTCAGGGCATACTGCCTTGTACCTCCTTCTGGTCTGAGCTTGCAGATGGCACGTGGTGGGGCTCCTCAGCCTCTGCAACCACAAGGACCATTTCCTTTCATTCTGTATGTATATGCAAATATGTGTATATGTTTACATATACGTGCATGTCTATACATGTATGTACACGTGTATATGTTTATGTATACATGCATGTAGGTGGACTCAGTAAAGCCCTGGGCCCCGCCCGTGGTGAGCAGGCAGCGTCCAGTCAGCTGGGACCCCAACAGGACGAAAGGTGCGGGGAGGAGGATCGCCCATTTCCCCTGCTCACTGACACGCTGGGCCGGCTGGTCCAGCCTCTCCTGCCCCCCGACGGGGGTTTACACTTCCGCTCCGCTGGGTCTCAGGCTTTCAGAGCACACTGCCTTGCACCTCCTTCTGGTCTCAGCTTACAGACGGCACGTGGTGGGGCTCCTCAGCCTCTGCAACTACGCGGACCATTTCCTTTCATTCTGTATGTATATGCAAATATGTGTATATGTTTATGTGTACATGCATGTGTATACGTGTATATGTTTATATGCATATGTATATACACACACATATATAAATATATGTCAGTGTGTCTAAGTCGGTGGGCGAGGAATCTGGAAGCCATCTGAAGGCTGGCCTCCCTCGGGGGTGCCTCCCACGGCATCCACACCTCGCACGGCCTCCTACAGGGATGCTGGCTGCCTTCATGATGCAGCGCTGGCTTGTCTCTGGTGAGGGCTCCCGGGGAGCCTGAGGAGGAGCTGCCTGCCCTGATCCGCAGGGGAGTGATATGAGTCACGTCCACCATGCTCCACCCGTGGAAAGCGAATCACAATGTCCAGCTCACACCGAGAGGAGCGAACGTGCTTTAAAATAGCACCTTTCTTGAAAACCCTGCTATAGAAATTCTTTTTCATTCTTGGTGTAATTACCTTTCAGGAAAAAGTTGAGCGAGACCTGGCTATAGCCTATGAGTTCAAGCATTAGACTTCTTGCTATTTCACTGATAAACCAGGTTAGGGGATTAGGAACTAGACCTTGAGACCATAAGTCCTTCGTTTAAACTACAAAGATTTTCCTAGCCCTTGAAATACGCAGGAAACGGATATGCCCAGAGTCCTTACTGATCAGTTTTGGGTATTTGGGAGTCTTTGTTGCATTGCATTCTAAATCCTTAAATAAAGATTTGTTTGGTTATTTCAGAATAGAGGCCGGTTCCTTTTCCAAGTGTCTACAAATCCTAATTGTATCTGAGTATCAAAGCCTCTGCAGCCCACACCTATAAATTGTGGTTTATTTTAGGAAATGGGCCTGAGAAATAATATAGCTTGGTTTCTAATGTTAAAACAATTCTCACAACTATCAAAATGACAGGGTTGATTCTAGAAAGAGAAAAAACTATACTGGAGCCTCTGCCATTTGGGGGGGTAGGGTGTCATTCTTGGAGTGGAAACTGATCTGGGTTTTTAATCATGCCCTATAACTTAATCAAGCGTTTGATAAGGCATGTAATTGTGCAACTGTTCTGAGTGGCTTTGGCAAAGAACGTGTGCTCATAAACGCCCTATCTACTCTATTTACACGTCCCACAGTCATACAGATAAGTGCGTGTCTTCCAGCAAAAAATACAATTATGACTCAGCTCACTTGCTAACCTACCAAGGGCAACATTGTTGTTTAGTCACTCAGTCTTGTCCCACTTATTGTGACTCCACAGACTGTAGCCCACCAGGCTCCTCTGTCCTGGGATTCTCCAGGCAAGAATACTGGAGTGGAGTTGCCATTTCCTTCTCCAGGGCATCTTTCCGACCCCGGGATCAAACCCGAGTCTCCTGCAAGCGTCCTGCATTGCAGGATGAGTCTTGGCTGCTGAGCCATCGGGGAAACCCAAAGACAACGTGCACGTCCTTAACGTGATCAGAGCAAGGCAAGGCCGCATTCGAAAGGCAAACGTGAGAGTCGATCGAGTTGAAATTTGAATAATTAAAGCTTTCTGGTTTATGTAGACAGCATAAAATTATAAGAAGCTAATTATGTCAAGTAATTAGCACATCTTCCGAAATCAAGTGCAAGGGCCGTCTGCTAGGAGACCCGAAGGAACTACACAATCAGAGAACTGAGAAAGTGCCGTCGAGTTCCGTGAGGGGCCTTGAACTCCACTCCGGAAGGGGCAGCGTGGCGGCTCGCTGCCTTTAAAGGCGTCTGGTCCCCGCATGCTGGAAAGGCTGGTTTCAGTGTTTAAAGCTGCATCCTTGGCTTCCTGGCTGAAGCTGAAAATTGGTCTGGAGAATGGATGGGTCAGATCTTACTCATGAATGGATTTACATTTAATGGCATTTTAAAGGTTGTTTATAATTAGCAGTACAACAGAAACCATCCTCGACATCTGTGAGGAATGCAGCCTCAGAGGTCTGGGATGGAAAGGAGGGGGAGGGCGAGACAGACCTGCAGGGCAGCGGGGCAATCACGCAGGAGAGGAGTGGGCGTGCCGAGTCCACTGAGACCGGAGGCCAGAGACATGCCACCCAGTCCCCCGTCAAGAGCAAAAAGAGAGGTGGAGTTCAGGGCCGAAGCAGAGCACCTCCTCCCCGCGGGCCTGGGCAGCCAGGGCACCAGCAAGCCTGCTGGGAGAGAGGCATGTTGACGACTTCCCTGAGGCTGCTGCGTTTTAAGGTTAATGTCTCTTGAGAGGCGGCCGGGTCTTTTCTAAAAGATTACAGCATAAAGCACCTCCGCCAACAAAGGTCCGTCTACATCCTCGACATCTGTGAGGAATGCAGCCTCAGAGGTCTGGGATGGAAAGGAGGGGGAGGGCGAGACAGACCTGCAGGGCAGCGGGGCAATCACGCAGGAGAGGAGTGGGCGTGCCGAGTCCACTGAGACCGGAGGCCAGAGACATGCCACCCAGTCCCCCGTCAAGAGCAAAAAGAGAGGTGGAGTTCAGGGCCGAAGCAGAGCACCTCCTCCCCGCGGGCCTGGGCAGCCAGGGCACCAGCAAGCCTGCTGGGAGAGAGGCATGTTGACGACTTCCCTGAGGCTGCTGCGTTTTAAGGTTAATGTCTCTTGAGAGGCGGCCGGGTCTTTTCTAAAAGATTACAGCATAAAGCACCTCCGCCAACAAAGGTCCGTCTAGTCCAAGCTATGGTTTTCCCAGTGGTCATGTATGGATGTGAGAGTTGGACTATAAAGAAGGCCAAGCACCGAAGAAGTGATGCTTTTGAACTGAGGTGTTGGAGAAGACTCTTGAGAGTCCCTTGGACTGCAAGGAGGTTCAACCAGTCCATCCTAAATGAGATCAGTCCTGGGTGTTCATTGGAAGAACTGATGTTGAAGCTGAAAGTCCAATACTTTGGCTACCTGATGCAAAGAACTGACTCACTGGAAAAGACCCTGATGCTGGGAAAGATTGAAGGCAGGAGGAGAAGGCGACCACCGAGGACGAGATGGTTGGATGGCATCACTGACTCAATGGACATGAGTTTGAGCAGACCCCAGGAGTTGGTGATGGACAGGGAGGCCTGGCGCGCTGCCGTCCATGGGATCGCAGAGAGTCAGACACGACTGAGTGACTGAGCTGATAAGACGAGGGAGAAACACAGTCAAGAGCAGCCTTGGGGCCACCTTCTGTTTCCCCACCACTGACCACACACGACAGTATCTTTCAGCTATTTTGCAGATACTGAAACCCCCTCCAGGTGGGAGAAGTTATCAAGTCAACAGGGATGCTGCCCATAGGCATGAGGGCACCAGACCAGTTGACCTGAAGGTTGGTGATGCTGACTCCAACTCATCTCGCCACCAGCAACCCATCAGAAGGGAGTCCACCATGGGATCACGCCCTCTTTGAGCAACTGCCGTAAAACTTCTCACCGTCCTCCCCCAGGGTGGATGCTTGGTTTTGAGGGCATTAGCCCGCTGTGGCTCCTTTGCCTGGCAAAGCAATAAAGCATCCTTTTCTACCTCTCCCAAAGCTCTGTCTGAGATTTTATTTAGCACCAGTACACAGAGAAACTGAGCTTTCGGCGTCACAGGTAAGCTAGCCTAATCGGTGTGTAAGGAAGATGCAGAGGTTATGCAGCTGAAACAGTGCAATAACCAGAGCCTGGACCCGGGGGCCGAGAGGCCTGGCTGTCTCGGGAGTGGTGGTGTGAATGTGAGCAAGCCCCTTCCCCCTGGGAGACCCAGCCCCTCCTCTGTGGAATGGAGGCCTCACTACCTTCACAGGTGTGGCAGGTTGGATAATCGGTCCCCACTCCTCCATTACCTAGGAAAGAGTGCTTACCTGCCCTTTACCGTGTGACTTTGCAAGGCCTCCCGGAAGGAAATGACCGTGCGACTTTGCAAGGCCTCCCGGAAGGAAATGACCGTGTGACTTGGCCCATTAGCATCAGGCGAGGCCACTGAGCTTGCCTGGCAGGGGTGTGGGCAGACATCAGCGTGGAGGCTCTGGAGGGAGATCTCGGGGTCCTCGCTGACTCTCACACTCCACCACGAAAGGAACAGCGGGCCAGCTGCTGCCCTTCGGCTGTGGCCCCGGAACAGCATTCAGGTCAGACAGAAAGTCAACCCATAGCTTGGAGCCAAGCTACCTGCACAGCCCACCCAGCCCTGTGTGGACCAACTGAACCACCGGCGACCTAGACATTCATGAGGATGAAATACGACGTTTGTTCTTGGAAACCCCTGAGCTTTGGGCTGGCTTATTACCCAGCATTACTGTGATAGCTGTGGACAGATGCACTCACAAGTTCCTATGAGCTTCTCCTAAGCCAGTGAGCTAGAGAATGCTTCGTAATCTGCTTTAAAAAAGACACCTGGAAAGAATCCTCTATAAAGGCAGAAATTTTCATTACTTTACCTAGAAGAGCTCCTGGTCCAAATGGATGGGTGGATTGTTTGATAGAAAATATCTGTGTATGGGTTCAGTCCCTGGGTCGGGAAGATCTCCTGGAGGAGGGCATGACAACCCACTCTAGTATCCTTGCCTAGAAAATTCCATGGACAGAGGAGCCTGGTGGGCTACAGTCCAAGGGATTTCAAAGAGTCAGCCACGACTGAAACGACTTAGCACACGCACGTATGTGTATGAACCCTGGAATTTCTACCATAGGCACTGTTTTTCTTGGATTTAATAATTCATTTCAGTTAATATAAATATCCCTGAGAAAAGTGATTTTTTTTTTTTTGGTAACACTATGATTTGAGGACTTTTGAAGCCAGATACTTGGAATAATTATCGGATCTGTAGAAAATCAGAGATAAGAGCAGGGGTCTAAGAAATGAATTTTCCACTTTGACCCATGGATAATTTATACCCTTCGACAAAACTTTGGGAGTTTTACTGAAACTAGTGTTCTGTCCCCGAAAAAATTTCATTCATGAAATAAAGGCACAAAGATACACACAGATACACACCCAAACACGTGCACGGATATAGTCTTGCTGCATTTGTGTGTGTGTGTCTGTCTACCCACCCATCTATCTCTGTTTGTGCAAACAGACAGATCTGTGGCAACCACAAGGGAACGCACGTGCTCTGGGAGACTAGAAAGAGAGCTCTGAGGGAATTATCCCGTTTGTGCTGAATCTGTGCACAAAATGTGTGCCTCATGGGGCTGGGACTCAAGAATATGGGCCGGAAGCCTTGCTCCTATCGCTGGTGATGGGACTTTGGACGAAGCATAAAGTAAGAGAGCTTGGGTTAGATAAGCTCCAGCTTCTTTGAAATGTATTCTCTGTGTCTTGTGAAGGGATGAGATACTGAGTTTACTTGAACCATTGTGTGACCGTGCTGGGTTAGGGTACCGCTCCCAGAAGGCCGTGTCTGTGACTCCAGGGGTCACAGTGGGAAGCCCGTTCCTGGAACCCCTGCTCTGGAAGCGAATTCCCGGTCTGCTGGTGTGCTGGCTGGGATGTGCTCGTCACTCCTTGTCCCACAGCCGTGGCGCCCCGGGCAGGGTTAACATGGTATGTACGAGCATCTTTGCTGGGACACCTGCCGTTCTCAAAGGACGGGGTGCGCGCAGCGTCCAGCTGATGAAGGGGGACTTTGCATCCTGGCCTGAGGACTCAAGCAACCCACTCGCCGACCCAGCACACAGCTGCTGGGTGTTTGCCTGTTTTCTCCTATTTTTTGTGACCTTTGAAAGCTTTCTAAACCTGGACTGGACGTTCCTGGGGCCACATGCTGCCCTCTGCTTGCTTTTCGCTGCATGACCAGTGGCATCTGTGCTGGTCCAGTCTCGAGCCAAAAGGAAAGGGCCGCAGGCCCAGCTCCCTTGGGGGGTTACCGGGGTCCAGGGGCTGTGTGTTTCCTCGCTGGGCCGACAACAACCAGTTTGGAGACCAACAGCGTCCAGTGTGGGTTTCCACCCTGCCTCAGCCCCAGCCCCCTGCAGAGCCGTGTTGTGTTCAGCGTGGAGACCCGGGCCATGTGCTCTGACAATCCTCCACGGAGCATCCCTGGTCCCTGTCGCTGGGCAAAGAGGACGGCACGGCCCTAGAGCGGGCCCTGGGCACCTGAGGCAGGCGGGCTGCGGGGCACCCTCTCTGTGCCCGAGCTTGTCCCCGCAGCGCGCAGAGCCCGCCGTGGCCTGGCTGCCCCTGCTCCATCCACTTGCTGCCCTTTCTGAATTCTGGGGGTGCCTGTTGTCGGTGTCACTGGTCAGCGGCAGGATTCCACACCCAGACCCTGTGTTTCGGGGGCACAGGGGCTCAGAGCTTGGGTTCAAACGCTCCGCTGACTCGGGGGCACAGGAGCGATGGCTGTGGTCCGGGTCTTGTTCTGGGGGTCTTCACACACTCACAGTCCCCAGGGCGTTGCCTCTCTCTGCAGGTGGGGAAATAGGGGCTGCAAGCTCAGGGGACCGCCAGGAGGCACAGGGGACGTCAGCACCAACCCGGGAGGGACCAAGCACTCTCCCTGGGCCCGATGCTGCGTGCCGATTTCTCTGTGAAGAGCTCCCCCCTCCAAGTACCGCCCGGAAGGGCCGGCCTGGAGCTCCTCTTGGCCGGGTTAGTCTTCCGGGTTTGGTGGAAGGACCGCAGTGAGCGTTCGCACTGGCGAGAGACGGCATTTTCTTCCAGGAAAGACGGTCAGCGCTCCACCCCATCCCCGTCTCCGACACTCACAGCTGTGAGTGAGGGAACTTGCTGCCTTGCCGTGGACACGGGAGGCGGCCCATCGCCGTGGTGCAGCCCAAGGATGGTTCCCAGGGACGTGTCGGCCTTAGGGGCCGGCTCTGGCCTGAGCGTGTGCCCGGGACACTCAGCACAGGGCGCGTTGCCCCGCTCCCCCAGAGATGCCCTGCGGGGAGGCCGGCTCCGGTTGCCGGGCCCGAGGGCGCGGGGGTGCCGTGGGGAGAGGCGGCCCGGTGCCCACAGCCCAGGGCAGGAGCCTCTCCATCCAGCAGGGTCGCTCAGCACACACAGCTTCAGTGGCGGCCGAGCCCGCCTTCCTTGATTTCTGGGCAGCTTGCTGGGATGGCAGCAGGAGTGGAGGAGGCCCTGATCCCTCCTCTAGCCTGGAGCCCCCCACCTCCCCCACTGACTGCTTGTTGTTGAGCGAAGTGAGTTATTCTGATTCGAGTGTGTGTCACAGAACCAGGAAGTCACCTCATTGCCTCCCAGGGGGATGCCTATGGGGAACATGGCCACCTGCGGACGGGGCCTTAAAATGAGGGGCCACCAGCCCAGGGCATCACACCGGCTGGAGTCTGATGAACGTTTACAGAATCGATTGGGATGGGGATGTGGCTTCCCTGGTGGCTCAGACGGTAAAGAATTCGCCCTCAATTCGGGAGACCCAGGTTCGACCCCTGAGTGGGGAAGATCCCCTAGAGAAGAGAATGGCAACCCACTCCAGTGTTCTGACCTGGGGCATTCCGTGGACAGAGGAGCCTGGACCAATACAGTCTGTGGGGTCATAAAGAGTGGGACACGACAGGCGATTTAGCACACGAGGCCCTGCCCAGGACGTCCTTTCTGGTCCAGCGGAGCTGAGGCCAGGCCCCTGCCTCCCAGGCCCGACGGCTGTCCCAGCTCTGGGGTCTCTCCTGTGGCTGCGGCGGGGTGCTGAGGGCGCCGGCCGGACACAGGCCTGGGGCTCAGGTCCAGCTCAGCGAGCCGCTCGGCAGGAAGTCCCGGCACTGCGGGCGGGCGGTGGCAGTGACGTCTGCTCCGTGTTTGGCGGATGAAGCGAGTTGAACCAGCCGAGGCTGTCAGAGCCACGCCTGGGCGCTGGGACAGGCTCTGCGGCCCGGGCGGCCCCGCGCGGCCCCGCGCGACCCTCTGAAACGCGGGCTCCGTCGCTCTCTGGCCGCGCTGGCCCCTCTGGTCCTGGAAGAGGCCTCGTGAGCGCCTCGCCTGCCCCGGCCTGGCAGCTGGCCCATGGCACCTGAGGCCTGCAGGCAGCCCTGGGTCACCGGGCAGCGTGGCCCAGCCGGGCGACAGGCCCGTGGATGCAGACATCGTCCTCCGCCTGGAGGCTGTGTGCCTCCCAGGGGCACCGTGCTGCTCCCTCTCCGTGTACAGAAGGGACTCAGTGCCCAGAGGGCCACATGGCAGAGGGACTTGATGCCCCAGAGCCCATGTGGGCCCTGGGCACCGTGCCCAGGGCCCCAGCGGCGGGGGGGAGGAGGAGTCCCAAGGGCTCCTGGGGGCGAGACCCCATCTGCCAGGCTGATGCTCCTTGTGATTCTAAACCCCTCCCTCCCCTGCAGGTCCCTGCTGGCCCCCCCTGGGCTCAGGGTCTCAGGAGTGAACGTGAGCACGGCCTGTGCAGGAGCTGGCCTGGCCAGCAGGGGGCGCTGAGGGCACCCAGATGTGCAGAGAAGTAAGCATCTCCATTTCTCTTTCCACCTGCCCATCAGAGCTTTTACACTCAGATTTTCTCCTCACGAGCTTCCCAGTAGCTCAAACAGTAAAGAATCTGCCTGCAGTGCAGGAGACCCAGGTGCGATCCCTGTGTTGGGAAGATCCCCTGGAGGAGGGCCTGGCAACCCACTCCAGTATTCTTGCCTGGAGAGTCCCATGGACGGAGGAGCAAAAAGGGGTCACAAAAAGGGAGACACGACTGAGCAACTTTTCTCCTCTGTGGAAGAGAGCCCCAAATCTGCACCATGAGGGCTCTCACAGACGATGATGGCCTCCTAGCCCGGCGCCCGTGTCTGCAGGGGGATGTCCCGCGGGACAGAGCTGTGCAAGGAAGAAACCAGGTTTAGGTGGACAGCACTCGGCTCGTGGCAGAGGGCAGTGTGAGCCCACACCTGACGGGCACAAGCCAGGGCCGCAGCTCCCCGCTCGGACTGCCGAGGCCCCCGGTGTTTGGTGCTGACCCCTCCCTCGCCCCGCAGAGAGGCCAGTGCACTCTGCCCCCGCCCCGTCCCTCCTGCGGCCTCGGTGAGCCTGCAGCTGCCCCTGGCCGCTCTCTCAGACTCGGGAGGAGCTCGGGAGGCTCTCCAGGAGCCCGCAAGCAGCGGCTCCCGCATGGCGTGGCGGGCGGCTTGCTTTGGACCCTGAGCTTGTTCATGTTCAAACCTGCCCGCTGAGGGTGCTTGCGGCAATGGCGGTGATGGGGCTGTGTGCTTGTGGCAACCCCACCGGACGCTCCCCTTCTGCCTTCGCCTCGAGAGATGGAGCCCCGTGTGCAGACGGGACCTGGAGACCAGCAGTGACCCCCAGCCCAGCTGCCTGGTCCTCGGCTGGACTGGACTCCCTGCAGGACTCGCTCAGCCGTGCGTTTGGAGCCTCTGACTGCAGAGTCCACAGCTCCACTGCGAATGTGATCACTGTCCGGCCCGTGGCTCGGACATCCACACTGGCCAGCAGCACGTCCAGACGAACCTCTGCAGCTGCGTCTTCCAGACCCGGAGGGACCCTCTCTTCGGCCACAGACTGGCCTCTACCCTGGGCGGTGTCTCAGCCCCACACCGGGCGCCTTCCAGGAAGGGGAGCCCAGGGCCCAGGCGGTCCTCAGGTGGTCTCCTGGTCAATATGACTGAGATAACTCGGATAGTGCTCCTCTTTTAAGAATCTGCCCTGACAATACCTTCCCCCTCTGTTCAAATGTGAGTGTTAACTCTCCAGGGGACAGTTTGAGCTGTCAGCAGGGACCTCCCCCACCACACGCGTTTATCAGATCACTGAGCACCACACAGGAGGACGGAGCAGATGGATATGGGCCTGGTGGCAAGGAGTCTGGGACCCCTCAGTGGCGTGTGTTTAAAGGAGAAGCCCAAGAATACTGGAGTGGGTAGCCTATCCCTTCTGCAGCAGATCTTCTCGACCCAGGAATCCAGCCAGAGTCCCCTGCATTGCAGGTGGATTCTTTACCAACTAGGGAAGCCCCAAAGGGGAAGTCAGGGAGAGAATGAAATCTGCCTGCTTAATCTTCCCACGGTGTGCAAAAGTCTGGATGGACTGTTTCATGCCGTCGGTTCACAGGACACTGTGGGCTGCAGCGCTGCTCCTCTGCAGAAGAGGCAGACAGATTTCACTAAAGTCGTGGACGTGTGGTGCGTGTGTGACGTGTGCTGTGCGCGTGTGAGTGGTATGTGTGTGCATGCACGTGCCTGTGTGTGCTGTGTGTGGTGCATATGATGAACAAGCATGTCGGGGGACGTGGGGAGAGGAGCGTGGTGGGCCTCGGGGCCCAGGGCAACGCCGAGTGCACACCTGGCGGGTGAGTGGGGCCAGCTGGAGACCAGCTGGGGAGACGCTACGTATTCGGGTTGGGGGAGCCTTCCGAGCAGTGAGCCGGGCTGCACGCCTACCCGCCCTCGGAGCAGACAGCGGGGGGGCGGAGAAGAGCTGCCAGCCGCCGGCACCATCTAGGATCCCTGCCAACCCCCTTCCACTCATTGCGACAACTTTCCGACATGTGATCAGAAATGATCTGCAACCTGAGGCTCAAACCTGTCTTCAGAAACGGGCGGCATCTGGCTTTTCTGCTCGTGAAGATGACTGACCACAAACCCAAACCGTTTCTGGTCTGGTTCCTTGCAGCCTTGAAATCCGCTAGACTGGAAACGCTGCAGGGACGGTCTTCCTGCGGAGCGTGCAGGTCAACAGCTGGCTGGCCTGAGAGTGCTGTGGTCCTTTGTTGGCAAAGACAGACCCGCTTCTCAGGAAATGATCATTCCAGACCTTCCCCTTGTTGGACACAGACAGAACCCTTGGCCTTAAAGATGCCGTGTTTTGTCACAGGGATTATTTTTCTTCTGCATCTCCACACCTACCACCCCCTCTCCACGCACCCCATATGAAAGTAAGGGCATAGCAAGAGTGGTCACGGTCGCTAACATTTCAGGGTTTGGGCGAGCCTATTGTTTAACCTCACCGTTACTGAAAACGAAACTATATAAACTTTCAATTGTGCAAATTGTATTTTAAAAGGGCAACTAATTCCTGGAGATCATCACTTCCTACAGGTTTTCCTACACGTCACGATTTCTCTGCTTTTGAGTTGCTCGCTGCCTTGAGTCCGGCTCGGATGGGAGGATGTGGAGAGTCACAGGGTCCCCTCCCACAGTGGACAGCAAGGGGCGAGCCCCCACTGGGCACACGCTGCTCAGCTGCTCTGAGCTCCATCTGCTGAGACCTGTGACCAGCCCTGCCAGCCTTTCTGGGCTTCCTTGGTGACTCAGGGGTGAAGAGTCCACCTGCAATGCAACAGATGCAGGTTCGGTCCTTGGGCTGGGAAGATCCCCTGGAGGAGGGATGGCAGCGCACTCCAGTCTTCTTGACTCGATTCCCAGTCTATGGGGTCACACAGAGTCGGACAGGACTGGGTGACTCAGCAACAGCAACTGCTGCCTCTTACCGAAGCTCTGTTCTCCTGCAAGAGTGATGAGGTTTTGCATTTCATGACTGCCCAGGACCGGACTAAACACACACCTGTTCTGAACGGCATCTGTCAGCCGACCTGGCAGTAGGCAATGGTCCCAGGTGACGCCCTTTGACGTCCCACCCCACACCTAGCACCTCCACCAACTTTCAGAGCACCTTCTGCAGGCTGAGTCTACCTCTCCCAGATCCGTAGTTGAAACCCTAACCACCCCGTCCCTCACCGTGATGGTGTCAGAAGGTGGGTCTTTGGGAGGTGATGAGGTCAGTAGGGTGGAGCCCTCCTGATGGAATTAGTGCCCTAAGGAGAGACCCAAAGAACCTCCCACCCCCCCACCCACGTGAAGACACAGCGAGAAGACCCGTCTGCGAACCCGCAAGTGGGCCCAGCAGACAGTGAAAGGCCCGGGCCCTCACTCAGGGCCTGAACCTGTGCCTTTCCATTATCGCTGCCCAAGCAGACTGGAACAGCGCCTTCACTGGAGAGCGGAAGGCCATGCTCAGGCCCGGGGCGTCCGACTCGCCGCGACTCCTCTGTCCTGTCTGACTCTGCAGCTCTATGGACTGCAGCCCGCCAGGCTCCTCTGTTGATGGGATTTCCCAGGCAAATGAGCGAGTTTCCTCTTTCAGGGGATCTTCCTGGAGAATGAAAAGCTCTTTCTAAAACCCCTACATAGTTTTGAAAGCTGTGTCTGCCCCTTACTTTTGCCTATATTATTAGTATCAATACCTTAAAACAAATTACCAATACACATAACTGATTTAGCATATTAGCAATTGTTTTATTTTACAAGGGAATTATTATTACATCATTCTATGATTAATTGCATCATTTAAATAGTAGATCTTGTTTAGCTGATCTCAGAATAAAACAAGCATACTGGTTCTGAGTTTCTTAAAATTAATTGTAAACGTGGAGGCTTATGTATTAATTATTTAAACTTACATTTAAAATAATTGGCCAGATTACTTAAAGTCATATAGACTCACCACATTCTTTAGCTTTTGTTTTATCTTCACAAAGAATGAACAAATTACTTGAAACTGCAAGGAGATACAACCAGTCCATTCTAAAGGAGATCAGCCCTGGGTGTTCAGTGGAAGGAATGATGCTAAGGCTGAAACTCCAGTACTTTAGCCACCTCATTCGAAGAGTTGACTCACTGGAAAAGACTGATGCTGGGAGGGATTGGGGGCAGGAGGAGAAGGGGACGACCGAGGATGAGATGGCTGGATGGCATCAAGGACTCGATGGACGTGAGTCTGAGTGAACTCTGGGAGATGGCGATGGACAGGGAGGCCTGGCGTGCTGTGATTCATGGGGTCGCAAAGAGTCAGACACGACTGAGCTACTAGACTGAGCGTATATAAACTGTCATCGTTTCCTTTAGGCTTTATTTCCTGACATATGATTTTAAAGTAGAAAACATTTCCTTACAATGACTCATATTTATGCAGAATCCATAACTTGGCTTCAGCTGTGAATTATTAATTTTAAGCCTTCATTAAAACGCCCCATTTGCAAAGAGCAGGGAAGTTTACACGTTTATTGTATTAACAGTCAACTATCAGCCAGCTAGTACTTTGGTCAAAGGAGAGACACGAGGTGATGAAAGACAGCAATGAAAGGCAGAAACGCTTCCCCCAAGCCTGAAGCTCTGAGTCTACTCTGTCTTCCCCGATGGCCTTAGCGCTCAGGCTCCAGGATGTTTCCGCGGGCGGGAGACTTTGCTCTGTTCTCCGTGTGTCTTCGTTTCCGGCTGCTTTCAGGGCAGCTCCTCCGGCTGCTGGAGAGAGTTGAACTAAGACAGGCAGATTTCCCTCCCACGCTCCGCCGCTGGCGCCTCTGTTCTCGCTTTTCCTAAAGAAGAGCCAGAAGCCTCTCGTTTTAAAGGCCATCATGTTCCTTCTCCTTTCAAGCCCTTTGATGGCTCCCTTCCCGGTGCGTTTTTGGATGAAACCCACCCTGGACTACAGAGGGAGCCCTTGGGGTGGGGAGCGGGTGGGGATGGGGGCCTGAGGAGCCGGGGCCTGGGAAGCCACGGGCGTTGCAGGCGGGCAGGCGGGGACCCCGCTCTCCTGCCGGGTGAGAGCCGCGTGGGGGCCGAGCACGGACACAGGCCGGCACTTCTGCACAGGGCGGCGCCCACACTGCGCTCTCCAGCCAGCGGGCGCGGTCTCTGGGCCCGGAGGGGCCCGCAGGGGCCGCAGCAGGGCAGCTGGTGAGGGCGCGGGTCCTCCAGGCGGCCAGCGCCACAGAGCTGCGGCCCCTCCATGGGGTCAGAGCCCGGGGTCCCTCCATCGCGGCAGCCTCACGGTACGGCGCCCACACTGCGCTCTCCAGCCAGCGGGCGCGGTCTCTGGGCCCGGAGGGGCCCGCAGGGGCCGCAGCAGGGCAGCTGGTGAGGGCGCGGGTCCTCCAGGCGGCCAGCGCCACAGAGCTGCGGCCCCTCCATGGGGTCAGAGCCCGGGGTCCCTCCATCGCGGCAGCCTCACGGTGCCCCATCTTCAGGCCGCGGGCCCTCACCAAGCCCCGGGACCGGAGGGCAGTGTTGAGGGGCTGGGGGGCGGCGGAGGCGGTCGGCCCTCCTGCTTTCCAGGGCAGAGCTGACGTGGAGGGGACCCTCGCCCTTGGTGTCCTCACCGGGGCCCCTGCAGACGCCCCCACCCCCGGCTAGCCAGCCTGCCCCCGCCCAGCCCAGGAGCTGGCTGCAGACCCCCAGCCCCGCGGAGGGGCCCTTCCCAGGGCCTGAGTCCCTCCAGCCAAGGCTGACATGGCTCCCAGCGAGGAGCGGGTTCCAGTGGAGAATGTCGTTCGCTCCCTCCTTAATTTTTACTTAGGAGTGGCCATTCTCTCAAAGCAGATACGTGAGGCTCCTACAGGCCTTCCGGAGGGATGTCAGCGGCTGCCTCCAAGCACGCCTTTATTTCCCAGTATTGTCCCAGCTTCTAACTGTTATGCTAACTTTACAGTAAGAAGCAAAACAAAGTCAAAGGCACTCAGTCGTCCCCAGGGACTGCACAGTCCGTGGATTCTCCAGGCCAGAGTACTGGAGTGGGTGGCCTTTCCCTTCTCCAGGGGCTCTTCCTGACCCAGGGATCAAGCCAGGCTCTCCCTCACTGCCGGCGGATTCTTTACCAGCTGAGCCTCCAGGGAAGCCCAAGAAGTTGAGTGGGTAGCCTTTGCTCCCTCCAGCCGGTCTTCCCAATCCTGGAATCGAACCAGGGTCTCCTGCCTTGCAGGCGGATTCTTTACCAACCGGGGTATGAGGGAAGCCCAAACAAACAAAACAAAAGCAAAACCGAAGGAACAGGTGAAAGGAGGCTTTCCTTCTGCCGATTAAGGGGTCCACGTGACCGCGTGACCCTGCCCCGAAGCCCCTGAACTGTCTCCACCTCAGTGCTGCCGATCCACTGGCTCCCGGCAGCCTCTTGTCTCGTGGGAGCAGGGAAGAGCTGGCCGCGGTTCCCAGGTCCCCACGACCCAGGTGGCTGCACTCCCACGAGACTTTTTCAGTCAAAGGAGAACGTCAGAAAACGTCTCCAAACCCGCCGTGACCTACATGTTAATCAAGCTCACCAAGCATGAGCGAATTTTTTATGTCTTCCTCTGAGAAGGTTTTGAGTGTCCTCCTCTGACGAACCTAAGATTTTTATTTAAATAAGTTCTTCGAACAATTTCCTACAGGAAAACACATTTTCTCACTGAGCTCTGTATCTGTTCCCATTTCCATAATTCCTGCCAAGTAAAAGCTATAGGAATTCAACGTAATACCCACAAAACACTCAGGATCATCCTGACATGCTGTAAACAGTGTTGTTTCGTTATTTCCCCCCACACTCTGCCCTTGCTCTCACCCCCTTCCCTGTCTTGGGCCCCAGCTACTCTGCTTTATACCTTCAGACACGTGTGGGCCCCTGAAAGTGTAATACACTCTATCTTGTCTTCAGGTCTTTTAATTTACGTAAATTATATTGTACTTTAAGTATCAATCAGCGTCTTGCTTTTTCCCCCGCTCACACTGTGCTTTGAAATCTCTCCAGGGGAGGATTGGGAGTCTGGGGTTGGCAGAACGAGCTATTATATGCAGGATGGGGAGACAGCAGGGTCCTACGGCAGCCCAGGGAACTACACTCAGGGTCCTGGGATGCGCTGTGATGGTAAAGACTATAAAGAAGAATGTGTATGTGTCCCACTGAGTCACTGTGTCGTACAGGAGAAATTAACACGTCATAAATCAGCTTCAATAAAATGCATTTTAAAAGCTCTCTCCGTGCTGCTGCCTGTTAGTGTAACCCCTTCCTGGAACCCTGTATCGTGCTCGTCATTCACAGACGCCGTGACTTCCCCTCTGCCCTCTGAGCTCCCTGCTAACGAGGGCGTCCTTGCAGAGGTGACAAGGCTCCCCCAGAGTCTGTGCCAGGAGGGGTTGCCGGTCTCGGGGACAGTGTGTTGACCCACCGCTGTGACTCAACCGATGAGCTGCACTTGTGCCCGCCGTGGGTCGTCCGTGGGCGTTTCTCTGACTGGGGGAGGGACTGCACAGCTCACAGGCTGGTGGCTGCTGAGGCTGCTCCCTCTTTGTTAACGTTGTGCAGAACTTGCCTATTTTTCTCTCAAGCTGGCGGCCTGTTGCTGATTGGCGGGTGTTCCCAGTCTCCGGGCGTGTTAGTTCTCAGCTGACTCGGTTTCTCTGCCATCCACCTGCTGACTCTGTCCCCGCCTCCTGTGTGACTGTGATGCCATCAAGCCTTAACGTTACCACCTGTGGTTTGGAACTTGGGGATCTTATGTAAAATCTTTTCTAACCAAGATCCCTGGGTTGGGAAGATCCTCTGGAGAAGGGAATGGCAACCTACTCCAGCACTCTTGCCTGGAAAATCCCATGGACGGAGGAACAGGGTAGGCTACAGTCCATGGGGTCGCAGAGTCAGACACGACTGAGTGACTTCACTTTCGCTTTTCTTTCCAGCAAGAACACTTGCTGCTCTTCCCTCTGTGGGACTCAGAGCATTTCCCTTCCTGCTGGCGTCTGGGGCTGTCCGACGTCTCCTTCTGTGTACAGGCCGAGGAGGGGCGAGGCTGGCTCCTTCACCTCTGCGCCTCTTTTCCTGACCCCACCTACGAATGACCGCACCTGCCCGCTGACCTGTGCGGGGCCGGGTCACTCAGCACGAGGGCGCCTCGTGTACTCACGCCTGCCTGCTCTCGTCTCCTCAGCACGCTGCTGTCCTTCCCGTCCCCTAGCGGTGGGCAGGCCACGGTGCCTGGGGTGAACGCCCCGCCCCTCTTTTGTCCTAAGACCGCCTCCCCATGCAGTTTCCTTCCTGCCTGGGACCAGGAATGTGCGCTCTTGTAGATCAAGAGGAAACGTCTGGACTCTGCACCCTTGGTGTGCATTTAACGGGGGACCCAGTTGTGTCCTGTTCCGTCGTGGTTGTCCCGCCGGCTTTGTGTGTTCAGGGCTTGGAGACTGGGTTGTGAATGAGTGGAAAGCTCGTCAGTTCCTGGGCCCCGTGTCCCCTCACTCCATAGCCCGCTGGCCTTTTCTAAAGCTCCTGGTGACAAGACCGCCACCCCGTCCAGTGTACAGGCAGTGGCAGACCACACAGGCGCTTTTGCAGCCAAGCGGAGGCTGGGGTGACGCCAGGGGCTTGGACTTGCCCAAGGAGGGATTCGTGGCCCCAAAGGATGTGTGTCTGAATATTTCTGGGCTCAGAGATAGAGAAGCTGAAGTCCTCTTTGCTCCCAGCGACCCTGTACCCTCCAGAGTACCTGGCTTGTGCCGGATCCACTGTCCCTCCCAGGCTGCCAAGAAGGAGCCCAGGGGAGCGGGTCCCTTCCCGCCCTGCACGGCTCCCCTCCTGTCCTGGAGCCGGAGGCCCGGTGGGGGCCCAGCCTACACAGGGAGGTCGGCCAGGGGTCTGAGAACGGAATCACTGCCCACCACCCACGGTGGTCAGTGAGCCAGGAGGGGGCCTCTAGGGGGGACGGGGTGGGAGGATGCGAGCGACGGCGGTGGGCCTGGAGAAGCAGGCTCCCTGCTCTGACCTGGCGCGGCCTCGGCCAGCCGCCGGGAGTCCCTGGGTGTCCCCGCCATCGAGGGCAGTGGTGTGGCCCCAGGAGCTCCTGCATGGAGGCACAGCTGAGCAGTCGGGACACAGCCCAAGTTTCCCAGGAGTCACAGGAGTCGGGTCCCCATTAGGGCCTGTGAAGTCCTCCTGTGAGACGGCCAGACAGAGGGCTTGCTGGGGTGCTGAGACCCTGAGGCTGAACCTGGGGGCCGACCTCATGGGAGGAAACACAGCCTCTCTGCGCCGGAAAGTCCTTGGTGGAAACTGGAGGAATTTTTAAAAAGTACTAGTGACCCTTTTGGAACACCAACAGTCTCTCTCTGAGGTGTAATTTCCTCTTTTCCATTTAAAATAAACGAGAGATAAAAATAAATACATCATTGTAAAAAAGACTAAGAATTATAAGATAAAATACAACAGAAGGTCAAGTAAAGGACAATAAGAGGCCAAACAGATGCGCATAACACAATCATCTTTGTTTTTAAGAACAATGAAACTCAGGGCGTGAAAGGGAAAGTAAAGGCGCCCAGTCGTGCCCACTCTTCACGACCCCATGGACTAGCCCACCAGGCTCCTCTGCCCATGGGATTTTCCAGGCAGTAGTGCTGGAGTGGATTGCCATTTCCTTCTCCAGGGGGTCTTCCCAACCCAGGGACTGAACCCGGGTCTCCGGCGTTGTAGACAGACGCTTTACCGTCTGAGCCCCCAGGGGAGCCACCAATAGCATAATAGAATTAATTTTGCTTTTTAAGAGCAATAAAACTCAGGGCATAGCCTTTGTCTAAACCTAAAGAACTTGAGGCAGTAACGTCCAGCAGAGTATTGATACGGTGTCCAGTAGCCTCCAGTGTCAGATATAATACAGACAGCTGTAGAAATATAAGGTCCAGTAGAAATTTAATGCAAGCCACGTACATAATAGTATACCTCCTAGGGGCCACATTAAAAAATAAAAATAAATAGTTG